>VZSZ01000769.1:0-62545 GCA_013398815.1 Ibidorhyncha struthersii
TGTTGAACTTCATGAGGTTGGCATGGGCCCACCCCTCCAGCTTGTGCAGGTCCGTCTGGATGGCATCTCTCCTCACAGCTTGGTGTTGTCGGCAGACTTGCTGAGTGTGCGCTCAATCCCAACATCCATGTCGCCAACAAAGATGTTAAATGAAGAATGAAAAACTTTAGCAAAGTTTGTCTCTTGATTAGAGCTGTTGTCCTATATAAATCAGCTGCAGATCATTAAAAATGTGCTTAATTTTCAAGTAACAGAGATCAGAGCAGCAGGTTGTGTATATATAAGGCACATAAAGGCATTCAGTGAACACAGCAGACATTAATATACTTAAGGTATTGCTGAAGGTTGAAAGTATTGTGTGAAACAGGGCTGTGCAAATATGGCATCATCTCCCAGAAAAGGGCTACTCCCTGTATGTGTAATCAGTATTGTATTTGTATCAGGATGAAAATATACTTGTGTACTTTTTATTATATCAGAATCAAGATGAGTGGCATCCTGTGTGGTGGCAATAAGTACTTCCAATAATATTTTAAAGTGTCTCTGTTCAAGCAATATCAATGCTTACAGTTTCAGACTTCATGTTTGTTATTTGTTTGGTATTTGGGAGAAAGCTGCTCCATTTGGTGGGTTTAATAGAGCTCAAATGGTAAAGATAACACTGAAATCCATCCTCATGAACCACTCTCTCTCCAAGTGCCAAGTAACTTTGATGCTAGGGTTTCCTAATCCTAAATTCTGTAGCTTTTCTGCTCTTTTAACATGTTTTTTTTTTTTTTATGAGCAGACTAACATACGTATTATTTTAACACTTTTTTTTTTTTCAGTTAACAATCACTGGGGGTTTGGACGCAGGAGCTCTAATGAGCTGTCACCATTTCCTCCACAGATCTTCAGCTGAAATCCAACCTAACTCAGTCACTAACCACAAACTTTCCCACCAATTCAGTGTTAGTGTCATGAAAGGAGTTTGAGAGGTCTTGATTTCAGCTTGTAGTATGAACTCATTCCCATGCTTTGTGTTAATTGTGTTAGACACAGAGACCAGGAGCTGTTGATCAGCCATGGCTGTACTTATCAGTCTAGTCAAATAGAAAAGTTGTCTTATCCCTAGCGTCCCAGTTTAGCAAGGGCCTGGGAGAGAATTGGTGTGTATGTAAAAGAGTAGCACCAAATTTGGCAGAAATGGTGTGATGAAAGCTACTACGGAACTGGGCAAATTAATGTAATGGGTTTAATCTGCACTGAGGAACGAGGGATTTCTTTAACAGATGCTTTGCTGCTTTCAAGAACTTGAAATAGCTGGGCACCACCCTTGCACAGGTGTAGGTGTTAAGCTGAGAAGATGTAGAAAGCTATGCTGGGATAGTTGCATCGCCACTGTGGTGATTAGTAAGGTTGCCTTGTGATTGTAGGGCTATACCCTCAGTTTGTGTAGATACTGGTCTGTCTTCTTTGCATGGCTTGTTTCACAACCTTAGCAAACTTGCCAAGAAGGTAGATAAGTCCTGCTCTTCTGAAAATGTGTTCTTGCCTACATGGGTTCAACTAATTGCTGGTTTTTATTCCATCAAGGATGTGCAAGAGATACAGTAATAACATCAACCCTTGCTCAGAAGATCAGATATGTACCTTAATGACTAAGGAACAGACCAAAGGAAACCCCATAACTTAAATAAAGGCAGAGGTGTTTTATTTGTTGTCTTCTAAAAACAAACTTAACTTTCCAGATAAACAGGAATGTTACAGATGAGAAACTCTGAATTGAAACCACTTTTTAAACTAATGAGGCAGTTAATAAGCACTGTCATTTGCATGGAGGAGAACAATCTGAAAAATGGTAGTGTTCAGTATAGCATGGAGTAAAAAATGGATAACTTTTTATCTCACAAAGAGCCAAAGAAAATACCTTCCTGAAAAAAACAGTCTGGAAAGCTGATATTTGGAAAGATAAAAAAGAAAACTTATTTTGTTTTCTGACTCTGAATTGATAGAGCTGAGGAGTGTAATAGCCTAAGGAATGAGTGTAAAATGCCAATCCTCAACTCACACAGAGTACCAGGTGTACATGGCATGGTACTATACACAATGGTCGTGTTGTTCCTTGAACCATACTGAGTTTAGGGTATACACGTCTTCTGTAACTAGAGTGTAGGAAGCAATTAATCCATTTTACCTGGAAGGAGGTGTAGTTTTCTCTTATTTTTGCCAGGGCTTTTGGGATTCAGTGGAGCCTGTGTTTGCCTGAGCCCTGGAAAAGAGTTTTGTTAATGGAGGCTGAAAGCCTGGAAAGAGGAGCTTTCCCTCAGAGAATCATAGAATGGTTTAGTTTGGAAGGGACCTTGAAGATCATCAAGTTCCAACCCCCCTGCCATAGGCAGGGACACCTCCCTCTAGACCAGGTTGCAGGGACACCTCCCTCTAGACCAGGTTGCACAAAACCCCATCCAGCCTGGCCGTAAACACCTCCAGGGATGGGGCCTCAACAACAACTCTGGGCAACCTGTTCCACTGCCTTACCATCCTTAAAGTGAAAAATTTCTTCTTAATATTTAATCTAAACCTACCCTCTTCCAGTTTAAAGCCATTCCCCTTTGTCCTATCACTACATGCCCTTGTAAAAAGTCCTTCCCCAGCTCTCCTGTAGGCCCCCTTTAGGTGCTGGAAGGCTGCTATAAGGTCTTCCTGGAGCCTTCTCTTCTCCAGGCTGAACAACCCCAACTCTCTCAGCTTGCCTTCAGAGGAGAGGTGCTCCACCCCTCTGATCATCTTTGTGGCTCTCCTCTGGACCCCCTCCAACAGGTCCACATCCTTCTTATGCTGGGGGCTCCAGAGCTGGATGCAGTACTCCAGGTGAGGTCTCACCAGAGCAGAGTAGAGGGGCAGAATGACCTCCCTTGACCTGCTGGCCACTCTTCTTCTGATGCAGCCCAGGGGACGGTTGTTGTTCTGGGCTGTGAGCACACATTGTTGGCTCATGTTGAGCTTCTCGTCAACCAACACCCCCAGGTCCTTCTCCTCAGGGCTGCTCTCGATCCATTCTCTGCCCAGCCTGTATTTGTGCTTGGGATTGCCCTGACCCACGTGTAGGACCTTGTTGAACTTCATGAGGTTGGCATGGGCCTACATCTCCATCCTGTCCAGGTCCCTCTGGATGGCATCCCTCCCCTCCAGCGTGTCTACCTCGCCAAACAGCTTGGTATCATTGGCAAACTTGCTGAGGGTGCGCTCAATCCTACTGTCCATGTCTCCGACAAAGATGTTGAACACCACTCGTCGCTGGTCTCCAATTGGACATCGAGCTGTTGACTGCAACTTTTTGAATGTGACCGCCCAGCCAGTTCTTTATCCCCCGAGTGGTCCATCTGTCGAATCCATGCCTCTCCAGACCAGGATATTGTGTGGGACAGCGTCAAATGCCTTGCAGATGTCCAGGTAGATGACATCGGTTGCTCTTCCCTTGTCCACTGCTGCTGTAACCCCTTTGTAGAAGGCCACCAAATTTGTCAGGCGTGACTTGCCCTTAGTGAAGCCATGCTGGCCACTACCAGTGACCTCCTTATTTTCTATGTGCCTTAGCAGAGTTTCCAGGATGGTCTACTCCATGATCTTGCCAGGTACAGAGGAGAGACTGACTGAGGTGAGAAAAGAGACCTTTTATGAGTCTTGAGTACCAGGAACTCTGGAAAACAGCCTAGAAACTTGGTTTACTTTGCAAAGTAGATCTCACCACTATTCTGTACTTTAATGATGGGGTGGATGGCACTTTCTTTTTTTTAGTGCCTATTTTAAGGTCTTACTCTGTCATAATTTCTTGTAAGGCTTTAAAACTGATCCACAGGCAATCTGTAGCCTCTCTCCAAGCTTTTAATACTATGTGGTGTCCCATGCTAAACTTACTTCAGGGCGGATGGGGTTATGTTGTTATGACTAGTTAATTAGCTAGGTTGTAGGAAACTCAATACCACCATCCTCACTGTAGCTGTGGGCAGAGACAATCACTGTCATGCTTCTTCGAAGTGTATGGGGAGGATGTGAAATGAAGGAGACATCCGATAGGGGTTTCTGTGATAACAAATTCTAACTTTTGAGGTTGTGAACATTGTGCTATATTGACCTTCCTACAAGCTATACCTGACTGCAGGTTTTCTTCAGTATTTTCTCTTTCTTTACATCTTGCCGTGAAAAGTTAAGCGTGGCTATGCTGTAGAGATTTTTAAACAGAAACTCATGCAACTGTGCCAGTTCCAGAAAGGGCTTTGAATTAAATAATACTTTTACTCTGAAAAGGAACTTTCTTTTTTTAATTGGTCTTACCACAAGGCTACTTCCCTGCAGTACAAACATTCTGTGGCTCCCAACTGCAAGTCTACATGAAGTGTGAATCGAGTTTCAAGTCCAAAAGCCCCCAAATGTGATTGGCTTAAAGACATGAGAAACTTCTTTTTCCTCAAATGTAACAAATTATGGGTGCTTTCTTTCTTCACCTTTTCACTTCTAAGCCTGCTTCACAAGTTTCATGGCAACCGTAAGAGAGAGAGATTTACTCTTCTCATTCCACATGATGCCTGGGGTTCACTTATGTTCCTTTGGTCCTTGTAGCAGAGCCCTGGGAAATCAATCTCAAGTGTGGCCAGGCTTGGTGAGGTGAAAGCAGTGTTATGCACTCCTCCTCACTTCTGATCCTCTTAAGGATCTGCCTTCACGGAAAAGGGATGTGACCTGTACTAGGTAACACTGTCCTGCTAGGTATGCTCAAAAGAGGTTGGAAATTGTTCAAACATATGTGCTCTGATGTAGACCAGAGGAACAGCAGTCTGACCCTTTTGCTGCCTGGCATACAACAGGGAGTTGAGAAAGGAAAAGGTCAGCACAGAGAACAGTGCACCAAGGAGAAATGCTTCAGATGGCTGTAGGGAACATAACTGAGGAGCCACCAGGGTGCTGCTTTTGGCATCGGCTTTCTCAAGACTTTGTGCTGTCCATCTGTCCTGGTCCCTCCCTTAACATGCTCCTCATTGCCCAGTTTCACTCATGAGACCATGAAGAGGCCAAGTGAGCTTCAGTGGATGGTTGTGAGGTTGGGCCGGAGCTGAATACCCTTGGAGCCGTGCTGCTGGCTGGAATTCGCCCTGTGACATTTCTCCATGCCTAAACGCCCTTCCTCCAGCAGAAGACTCTACACCCTTAAGGGAATAAACAATGTATGTAAACCATGGCGACACAGTAAAAATGAATTTGTCTGTTTAAAAGTATAATGGCAAATAATAATTATCGTCGCTGTTTCTGTTGATGAACGTAAACAGTACCTCTTGAAATACCTTTCGTGCTGCCAAGGAAATATGCACATGCATTTTTATTGCTTTTATCAATCTCCCTCATTCAATTCTTAGTGCAAGCCCTTTCCAGAGGATTGGCAATAGCCTTTCTTTTACAACAAACAGTTTGATTTAGGAGTATTACTACCCATCACTGCTACATTGGAGGAGAAATGAAATATTTATCAACTAATCTATACTGTCTTCCCAAAC
Source organism: Ibidorhyncha struthersii (assembly GCA_013398815.1). Taxonomy (NCBI): domain Eukaryota; kingdom Metazoa; phylum Chordata; class Aves; order Charadriiformes; family Charadriidae; genus Ibidorhyncha; species Ibidorhyncha struthersii. The sequence continues at coordinate 5,532 of VZSZ01000769.1, forward strand.
CATAGATTTTGGTAATGGAATGTTCAGTTTAATGCTCTAACAAACTGTGATCTGATATGTATTGTGACAATTAATCTAGAATGTAGGTGGTGAAATTTTACTTTTTCAGCAACGTTTCAGATTTCATTTTGAAGTAAATGTAAGTGCCTGGGTAAATGAAAGTATTGCATTTTTCATTATAAAATAAATGAGAAATAGGTTACTAAGGAAGCATCTTTTCTTCATTATACATTTGAGCACTTCCTTGTATCCCTATAAAATTCAACTTCCTCAGCATAAGAAGGGTGCAGATTTAAAGCTGCAGCAGGACTGCATGGACAATAAGATACTCCTTGGAAGAAGACTGTTTGAACATGTCATGTTTGAAGCACGAGATTTGTTTGAAAACCTGCTGAAAGGGAACAATTGTTCTTGTAACAATAGTATGAAATACCATAAGAGGGGAGCTATGTGAAAAAAAGAAAATATTTCAGTGTAGTAGCAAGTTTACATCACTGGGAGGGTTACATTTGTGGAGTTTGTTCAGACAGGAGGGGTGTTGTACATACTGTAGCTTTTAAATACCTCAGTACTAATGTAGAGAAGATGGATATAAACACTGTGTCATCGGTTGGAGTGGGATCGGACCCGGAGTAACGACGCAGTCTCAATATGAGTATGATCGTTCTCCTTTATTAGGTGTTTTAGCAGAGTATATATAGACTCACAGCAGAAGCATGCGTAGTCAACAACATAGTGATTGGTCCAAACCCCTTATTCACACACAACGCTCCCCAACTCGATTGGTTAAGGCCCTCTGTCCACGCGCATAGCACACGCTGGTTCTCCTTGCCTCCGTGGTCTCGTTCCCAGACTCAGTCCCACCTTTATGATAAGCAAGGCCCTCTTTCTTCCTCCTTATCAGCCAGTCACGGAGAGATCAAGGACAGCATGTGCAGGCCTCTTCGCCCAGCTCAAATCCTGGGTTGCTCACCTGAATCAAATCATGACCTTCTCCCTTCAGGAATTCCTCCACACGCTGAGAGGGCATAGTGATGTGAACAGCCAAGTTTGCCTGCCAGAAAGAGGATGTCTTTGCCAAACTTTCTCTTCTTGGGTTTGCCATCATGGCATGAGGGTCAGGGCTAGCAGATCTGTGTGAAGGAACCCAGGTGATGTTATATAGTGGTGTCAGGCATCTCAGTAATAGGAAATAATCACATATATTGCCGTTGAGTAGAAGTGCCAGAGATGTCTCCAAATGGATGGCAAATCTTCAGAGCCTTGGGCTGATGCTATGAGGTGGCAGTGAGTATATACAGTGGTAAGGTCAATTAGTGCACATTCTGTTCCTTCTTGCTCTAGGGAAGAGTGACACAGCTGTTGTTGTGTTTCCTTGGTTTCTTAGTCTGTAGGTGGGAGTGAGAAATCACCAGTGTCATAGGAGTGAGAAAAGAAAGCTACACGGAGTGTGTTGTGAGGAGTCATGTCTGACCAACCTTTGCCCAAACAAGCTTGGAGCAGTGGGTAGAGCACACTGCACACAGCACTCAGGTGCTGTAAGACTAGTAAATAACTCCTGACACATCAGGCACACCTGACTGCTGTGCTTTGTTGCCCTAGATAAACGCCCCTTTCTGTTCATCTGCTCTCTATTTCAGTGTAGAACTGCACCAACCGCTGGTTGGAGACTATTCTTCTGAAATAAATCAGAATCTAGTCCAAGACTAGGAAGAACATTGATAGAGTACAGGAACAGTTTTTCCTGTTAAGAGCTCAATGTCCACGGTTTTGACACTCAAGCCCTGCATGTAAGCGGAAGGCACCTGTAATGTGAGTGTGGCTATGGGGACAGGAGGCTGTGTCTGATGGTCTCTTTGGTGGGTGTTGATACTGTGGGTGGCTGTGCAAGCCCATTTGGGTCTGGGATATCTCCAAAGCAAAGCACCGTGACTAGTATAAAACAACCTCTATCTTTTCCTAGCTGAGGAACCAGACCCTCGGGTACTGCTAGACAGAGAGGCGCTGCTCCTCTTGCGGATGCCTGCAGTCTGAAATCCATCCCACTCAGTTCATATGAATCCCTGTCTTTAGAGGGATTTCTCAGCTATCCCTGGCCTGGCAGAAACAGCTGTGGGGATGTCTTTGCTCATATGCGTGGTGGTAGCTTGCTCTCAACGAGTACAGCCTGTGTCAAGAGCAGAATGACATTTTGGGGCTCAGTGACCACCTCTCCTCAATCGTTCTGACCTTTGCTCCTTGGTTTTGTAGGGTGCCTGCCCCACGGTGCTGGTTGCTCTGTCTAGTGCTGCATACCAAGGACCGGTGTTTTGCAGCTTGACCTTTCTCTGGGGTTTTAGTCCTGCTCCTGAGGAGTTAAACTCAATTGCATTCAGTAATGGAAAGTATGTTCATTAACAATGTTCTATTTAAAATACAAAGCAAATGGAACTGTGGCAAGAGGTGTCGGATGACAGGGACTGAGAATTACTTTTTCCATTCAGAGCCTGAGCAGATGCAAGGTGTCCTTTCCCAGCTGCCGGGGTCTTCAGTCTCTCTCTGCGGGTAAAGAAAGAGCTCGATCACGGTGCACCACGTGCCATACGGGAGTGCAGTGGTACTTATGTGGAGTATTTATTTCCTTAGGTGAACAAAAAATATGAGGACACAGCCTTCTTTTGAGGAGCATTCCCCAGGATCAAAGCTCCGAGTGCTGCTTGCATTACTAGTATGGAGGCAGTAGGTTGAAACAAGTTCAACCTTTAAATGGCTATAAGGCAAAGTAGGAGGGTTCCCTGCTCTCCTACAGATGAGGCACCAGAGCTGTTTAGGCATTTCCAAACTGTGCTTTCAGCTTGGGTATCTTTTGGATTGGATTTATTGATGAAATTAAAGCCAAGTGTAAGAGAGGGTTTGGTGTGTTTCTCAACTGAAAGAATGTCATTAATTTTCCAAAACATCTTGTTTTTAAGTTTTCAAAATAAATAACAAAGACCAATTGGTTCATGTTGAAGCTGTCACTAGCTGAAAGAGGCTAGTATATAAGGAGTTTGCCATTCTTTATAAATGACTGAATTATTTAAGATCACCCCAGAATGTTTTTGTCTTATAAGAACATGAATATTTTTTCAGATATTCATCTCTGTCTAAATTTAGGGTGAGGATTTTTTAAAATTACGAAAACCTTTGGATAGCACAAAAATCCATTCCCTGTGCAGCTCTATGAAATACTTTGAGACTCAGTCTCATTTTAGTGGGAAAGGAGTATTATCTTTGTGTTCATCTGTTTTTTCTGTAAAAATAATTTCTACTTTAATTTTTGAGGAGTGAGAGTAGTGTTACCTTGATGCCTTGCAATTAGAATTTGAAGAAATACTGTCTGGTTATGTCCCACAATCTGGCATTTTGTTTTAAATAAAAGTACGAATGGGAGTTATTTTTAAAAATGAGTGGCTTAAAAGCCTGTCTAACACTGCACTGATGAAAAGTCATCCCATTTTTTTAGTCATCTGGACTTGGGCCCCAAATATTTTAGAAGTTATTAAAACTTGTAATTTCAGGAAGGAAAATATAATGGAAATTTCAGCCTTTCCTTTAGTGCTGCATCCAACCTTGGACTAGGCGGGTTCTGTGACTAGATGTCAATGCAGTGTGAAATGGCAGTGTAAAAAGGAGGCTGACAGCCTATATGGTGAAATGTTGTTTTGTTTTTTTGTTTGTTTGCTTTCCCAGCAACTGAGATCTGCAGTTTCTTGGAAAGAGGAACCACATGGAGCACGTGTATAGGCAGTATGTTGAAGAACAGTAGGGTGTATAGCAGTCCCTTGAGAAATGCCCTGAGTCCCTATAAACGACTTATAACTTACTTTAATGTATCTCACACTTTTTATAGGATAAGGTTAAATAACTTTTTTAAATTTTTTTTCCTCCTTTCTTCTGTCAAGGGTTTTTCACATTGTACACTTAGCAACCGCAATCCCCTGCAAACTACCTGCTGGCATAAGTCTCTGGGCAGGTATAATTCAGAGATTCATTTGGCCCTGTGTACCAGCATGGTGGGAGTTTAAATGGGAGGGTTTTTTTGGGAAGCCTCAGAAAAGAGGCAGCTGCTGTTTCAACGGCTGTGGTTTATTCTGGTGCCAGCTGCCCCCGCTGCGCCCTGCTGCACCTGTTGGCACTTGAATTATGGTCATTTCGTGCATAGTAACTTAATAAGGCAAAGTCGGATTTTAATAGAACAAGCTGACACTCAGATGCGGATTAAGGCAGTTTCATGAATGCTTAAGGAAAAGAGAGAGGAGCTACATTTAAGGGCAGGGATGTTCAGGTAACAATACTTCCCTGACCAATGGCTATTCTCACTGTCATTGTAGAAGAGGTAATTGGACTCCCGTTGCTATGGCCCAGGCAATGATGGCCCCAGGACTGGTTCCCAGATAAAAGGCCTTTTGGGGATGCTATTTCTGATTGTTTTTTCTAGGTGTGCATAAAGCTATAAATACAGGCGGTAGCTAGGATGCCTTCCTAATAATGCTGTGGACTTGCTGTTTGCAGCATTATGGAGAAGATTTTGCTGGGAAGAGTGGCTCTTTGTGATTCCTCCCCCCAGCAGGGCCACCCTGGCTGGTTTTGAGTCTTACCTGGTGTGCCGTGGCAGGTGCCACCTTGGGAGCTAGTGACACCAGCTACCAGGTCTCCTTCTCCCAAAAAAATGTGTAAGTGCCAATGTAGGTGGTAGTTTCCTAATTAATCCTTCTCTCAGTCCCCAAAGAAAACACTTTTCATTCAGATTAAGTAGAGTGACCTCCTGGAGATGTCTATTTTTTTTATTTATTTATTTTTCATAAACCTTTATTTTCTGAAATACAATATACAGACAAAATAAATTAAGTGCTAAGTGCTGCTCTGAGTGGGTTTGAACAGCTTTAGAGGAAAAAAAACCCCCAACTTTATAGCCACAAAATGACTACAGAGATTTATTGATGCTTTATTTTTCCAAGAGATTACATTGTTTCAATGCAAACAACATGGAAAGAGATGCTTGGGATGGGTGGATCCTGGATGGTAGCAGTTTATTCCATCTAGCTTGCCTTGGTGAAGGTTCAGGTTTTTTTAAACGTGTAGTGACCCAGAGGTGATACCTATGGAGCCACCTGCAAAAAGTGGTGGGTTTGGAGGCACATCATCCAGTTCCATGCAGTTTCCATGTTGATGGTGACAGACTGAGCAAGAATCTCAGGCAAATTTTGAGTGCCATCTGGTCTTTCCGAATTTGACTTGTTCTGGGAAGGAATGGGAGAGTTGGACTTGAAATCAACGTTGGCTGAAGAAACACTTGCAAAATGACAAACTGAGCCCTTGATTTCTGTTTTGAAGCGTTTGTTGTTTCATACAGGAGTTGAGAATGTGTCTTTCCTGGACTAGGATAACTAACAATTCAAGTAAGCCCACAGACCCACGATATTTTATCTTTGCATTTTAAAGACGGCTGCTGGGTCTTTCTTTGGACAAAATAGCAGCATATAAAGGCTGTTGTTTTCTCCCTACTTGTAGAAGAACTGCTAAATGATTGGGTACTTTTGAAGTCTGCTTTTGACTATTGATTGTGACTGTTAGAATACTCTTTTTTCAGATGATTATTTTGTTTGAAGAGCTGTTCTCAGTAGTTCGCACAAGTATTCGGGCTACTCTGACTTTACAGAAATCTACAAATTATCAGAAGGTGTTGCTTTGACTTCCTTTTTTTTAAAAAAAAGATCAAACAAAATCTCAACAGGCTTATATGGTAAATGCCTCAGGCTGTCTGTTTGCATAGCTTAAACTCTAATTTTGTATGACAACAGAGATCTAGGGTGACATTTTAGTCTGAGAATTTCCATGCTTATAAATAAACTGAGCATTTCTTTTCACAGTTTGGGTATGTTTGAAAAATCCACTAAATACAGTTTCCAACTGGTTATAGAGCTGTGAACAAGATCCATGAATCTGCACTCCTATTTTCTTTGCTCTTGGACAACAGTCTCGTTTTGTTCTATCTGTATCACTGGGGAGACGGTGTCACGTTGTTTTGTAGCCTGTATCTGGCCATGGGCACGTATAAGCCTTTAAGCATAGCAAACAGACAAGGTTAAGCGTGCAAATGAGAAGAACATACCGTTTGGTATCTGAGGAGGTCCACTTAGACAGACAAGATGTGCTTTACAAACGCTGTGGAAAAATACAGATATGCTAGTTAGAAGGAGCATCAAATGTTACTTTGGGAAATAACTTTAAAAATAACAGCTGTTCATGAGCTGATGGCATTAAAAACACATGTTCCTGATCAGATTTGACCTGACAATGTGATAGAGTTTTCAAAGTGTTTAACGTTGTACAAATCAAATTCTCTTCCTGCTTAAATGTGATACGAAGAATAGAGCACTTTGTCTAAGTACTACCTATAGAATTGGTTCCAATGACTGCAGCTGCTTTACAGAAGTTCAGAGAGGCTTGAGATCTGGCGCTGACCCAAGCAGCTGTCCCTGCTCTGGCTGAATCTAGTTTTTTGAGTGGTGTGAATGTAGGCTAAGTGTATTGCAACAGCTGTTTTCATGCGTAAGCCTTTCAACCTAACTCAGCTGTAGCTTTGTCTAACTGATTTGCTTGAGAATCTGAAAGCCAACCACAATGACACTCAGAGAGAGAGAGGGAAGAAATGTAAGATGAGAGGGTATTGAACTCTTGCACCTACCCTCATAGTTGATGCAGCCGTTGGAGTCTTCCTGACCTTTCATGAGTTCGTCTACTTCCTCTTCTGTCATCTTCTCACCTGGAGAGTGGAGAGAGCTTGGTTAATTCTTCCACAGACACACAGCTGAGGCTGAACCTTACAGCTTTTCCAATGGCTTTCCTTATTTTCTGAGTTAGTAACAAAAAGACCTATATATGAACAGAACTTTATTCATTTTAACTTTGTGCATATAGATTCTAGTTATTCCTACAGAGTAAAGAAACTATGCAGCAAATCCTCTACCCTTATCCATGTGTGTTATGTCACTGATGCGTACAGCCTTTTCTCTCTACTCCTTAAATAACAGACACTCTTAATACCTAGTTCAAATTTCGAAGTAATAAACCAAACCTTTTCCTTTGGGCTTTCTGATGAGTTTTGGTTTTACTTTCCTTATGGATTCCCAGTTACAAAACCCAGAGTCTTGTCTGGCTTTGTAACCTCCGACCTTTCCAAACTGATTAGAATATATCCCCTCCCTCTCTCATGCCTCCAAACAGCAGCAATTTTTAAAGCGTGCACAGAGATGATAATCCTTTACCCAGAGTAGCCAGTACGTGACGGAGTTCAGCCCCCATGACTGTGCCATTGCCTTCCTTGTCAAAGACACGCAGACCTTCAACAAAGTCTTCATAGGTACCCTGTTCCTTGTTGTTAGCAGCTGCTTGCAACATGGGCAGGAACTCTTCAAAAGTAATTTTCTTGGCATTCATCTCTGGAAAGAAAGCACCAGTTGCTACATGCTAGACACTTCGATGTGTGTTCTTTTGGGATATTTGCCCTGAAATCTGGGAGAGCCTCCCACTTAATTTGCACACCTCTTCCTATCCTTTAGTCTAGTCTTTGGCTCGGGATTTGGCAGTTCCTTTGCAGGATCTGGATTCTCTCTTATCGTGGGAGTTAGTTTTCACACCTATTTGATTCTTCACATCCTTGCTCCAGCCCTCTGCTTACATAATTTTATATGCTTATGTGCATGTTGTATTTTTCTTTCACAAATGAAACTTAGTATATGAGTTGATCTTTGAAAGGATTTTGGGAGTAAGGGGACTACAGAATACAGTAAAACAGAACTCTTGAGCCCCAACAGTGGGAAAAGGTAACAAGGGGGATGTTATGACTTAGACAAGCCCCTGATGTTGCTGACATGTTACTGACCTCTTCAGGGTCTCTTGGATGTCGTAGCAGAGACTATTAGCAAAAGAACAAACTAATTAAAAATACAAATGTCCTGTAGGGGTGGTGTCCAAATTTACTATTGACGTGTCCAGTGTGGAGGTTTAAGGACTCACAAGCTTAGTGCATCTAACCCTTTTGTTCTCATGAGCCAGAAGTTGTAGTCCTCAGTGAGGCCTTCCCCAAATGTTTTTTGTTGGAACAAGGCTGCCAAATAAAAGGCTCTTTTTTTCCTTTTTTTTTTCCTTTTTTTCTCCTGGATCTTTGCAAAGAGCAGCCTTCACCTGGGCAGCAATGAAATATAATAGATGGAAACATGCAAGTAATTTTTGAATATACAGTTGTTACAGAAACTATTTTACTACTCAGATATATCAAAATCACTGTCAGTTATTGCTGTAGTCACTTAAAGTACTGTCGTGGTCTCACCTCTGTGTTAGTCCTCTGCTCAGTGCTTCCTGCTGGTGCTAGAGCTTAACTCAGGTCTTCTGAATTGTTCCTCAAAGCCGCCTTTACTAGGCCTGAGGGTTTGGATATAATTTAGCCCATCTTAACATGGTTCTGCATGACTGAAATCAGGGATCACCTGCAGCTAGGTCCCTGTTAGAAGGAGATGACTACAGTATTTACCATTTGGTTTATGTCTAAGAGGGAAGACAAGGAAATGGAAAATAATGTCCACCATATGCCTCAGCATGCCCAGGTTTGTAGAAGCTTTGAGCGGACCACCCCAGTCAGCATAAATATACAGGTGGGTTTCCAGTCCCAGGGCATGACTTGGCTTGTGCAGATGATCCTGCACTGGAAGGACCTGAAGAGCTGAGTATCAGATGTTAGAAATGGACTTACAGCTCCTCAGCGAGGGCTGGGGCACAAATGGGCTGTGAGCAGCAGTGAGTGTGTGTTACATCCCACCAAGTTGACACCAAAATGGTCCCTACAGAGAATTCTCCATATCCTAAGGAGAACGTTTTCCTCTGTCTGAGCACTCTATTCCCCATCACCATCATCCTCTTCAAAAGGAACTGGAGAAATCCCATGTATTGTTGCTGCAGAGTCCTCCTTGCTCCCTGTCAGAGCAAAAGCTCCTCTCCCTCCTGCTCTGACTATTGATGTTGCCTAATTACACTTCCCCAGCCTCAAGAAGGGCCCATGAGAGACTGTAGGGTACTTACCCTCTTTGCTGGGGTTGCCCAGGATCTTGTTGATCTCAGCATTTGTAGGGTTCTGCCCCAGCGCCCGGACGATATCGCCAACCTGACTCAGGGTGATCTTGGCATCACCAGTCCTGTCAAAGAGGAGGAAGGCCTCCTTGAATTCTGCAAGGGAAGAGCAACAGTTAAATTGAGCCAGGCAGCTCCCTATTGACAAGTTGTATTGACAGAGACGTGAACCTGTTGTTTCCTGGCACTGTTCCACCAACTCCGGGGGAGTTAGCCAGGGGAATCTTTGGCCCATAATCCCAAGAAAACTCCTCCCCTCTGACATTTTGGTTTCACTATTTTTAAACTTTTATATCTACTTTTCATAGCTTTCCTGGCTCTAATAGCCATCAATAGCTTTGTGATTGACCCTGTAGTTATTTCAAGCATGGGGAAAGATAAGCTTTCTACAAACATTGCCGTTCAAGAACAGGTTTCTTTACATGACATAGCAGCAGAAGTTAAAAATGTTGTTATCCACTCCATCTTATCTTGCCAGAGGACTGGGACTCTTCTGTCAAAGTTCCTAGCAAGGCAAAACATCTGCCTGCTTCAGTGGGTCCTGCCTGCAACCCCAGCATCTCAACTACACAGCGCTAATGGGGAACGTGAAGGTGGATTTCAAATGCTTCTACTTTTGTTTTCCCTTAAAGGTGCCTTACAGTGACATTTCTACCCATGTTTGTTCCCTTTCTTCTCTGCCCTTTGCGGTCTGTCCCTGCTTCTTACAGATGCATGAATATCCAGCTTTTCCAGTGGTAGTACTTGAGATTACGCTTCTTTCAGTGCTGCCAGGTGATCAACATTCACTTATTTCCTCCTTGCTGCTGTCCAAGGACTTGGGGTGCAGGCATTTCTCCTACAAAAATCAGCACAGATGGTTGCCTTCATTGCATTGCCAGTCTTCATCTTCTGTTGCAAAGTTCCATGTTAATCATCTTACTATATTTTTCAGGTTTTTCAGAGTACTTGTTGCAATGAATAGAGAAATGCATTTTTAAAAAAAGGGGGGGGGAGAATTCAAGGGTCTATCTAAAAAGCCATCTTCAAATCTCATATGTCAAAAGCCTCTTGGACTGTGCTATTGATCTTTTCTGCACTGCAGTGTCTGGCGATGCAGTGTTTTAGCTCCAAGTAAACCAAGTGAAATGTCTTTCCCTTGGCCATGATGCTCTTTCAGCAGCTAGACAGGCTTTGTGTTTCACAGCTTGTTTAGGTGGAATGTTCTTTGTGCCTTGGGGCAGATTTAGGAGTAATGAACCACATTTCAAATCATGTCTTCATTCATCTTGTGCTGGCGACACATGACGCGGAGTTATTTAGGTTCTTGCTTTAGCCATCCATATACCGCCTTAGTGGAGGAGTTGCTGTCACCCAGTAAAACTGCTGATACAGGATGTCGGCCTGCTAGGCTGTAATCTAATACATCTGAAACTAATCCTCTTACTGTCTGATGTGAGAGACCTATAACCCTTTACTGCTAACCCTCTCCCCTTACAGCTTTTATTGCAGGGTATGAAATCAAGGCCTTCTGTACCTGTGTAGAGCTTCCCCTTACAATATACCAACTTGATATCATCTCCTGCTCTAGCAGCTGAGGTCGATAGAGCTGTAGTGATTTATACCATATGATCTGATCTTTCATCTGGTGCATTAATGACATTTAGCCAGAGCAAGGTATAAAACAATGCCAGTTGGCTATTAGCAAAGCCATCGGGACAGTTTTTCTGTTTTGTAAATTGTATGGAGTTTTATGTTCACTGGATTCTGAACATTGCTCCCCAGCTCGGAGAAAAGGTCTGATTTTATTTTTATCTCTCAGGGATGCATTTCACTGCAATATATCTTTGCTTTGGGGGTTTTATTTTTCTTTCTTTTTTTAAAAAAATATAAAAAAATATATATAGCTAGTCCTAGTTTATACCACTGCTGGAATAAAATCTAAAATCTCTCTCTGAGGAGGGTACTACCCAGCTGCTGGTGCGTCAGCCTGTGTGCATGGAAATAGTTACTGAGGGTGAGGCATCTCTGTTCCTGGGAAATTCTCTCTCTCTAAAGTAGCTTTTAATTGCTCCACTGCTTGGTTTAGTCATTGCAGTATTAGAGCAGCTGGATGATCTGAAATACATAGGGAAGCTGGAAGAAATATTTTGCTTTGTTATACATGCCAGCAGCTTTGAATTGATGGCATTTTTCCATAAACCCTCCCAAGCCTTTTATAAAAGTTTTAGAATTAAAAAGTGGGGAAGAGTCCAAATGATTTTATTTGCAACCAGAAGTGTTTGGACTGCAGGAAAATGTCCAGTCTCACTTACTGCACTATACCTCTCCTTATTGTTTTGATGGTATAACCCAGAGCAGGCTGGTGTTCAGGAAGTTTAGGGCTCTCTTAAAACCTACTTCTAGCTATTCCTCTCCCTCTGGATTTCTAGTAAATCCTTGTATCTTCCATTCTGAATACCTTGTTCACAGTGAGAAATCTACTACATTTACTACAGAGTTTTGGACATTTTTTCAAAACTATGTTATTAAATATAGCCCAAATGCATCTCTTAGGATATTTAAAACACTCCAATTTAGATTTCGGGAGCTTCAATGGGAATTTTTGTTCATGTCAGAATTTTTAATTAAAATAAATTTAAATTAAATTTAAATAATTTTTATTTTTTAATAAGAAATTTAGGTGTTGCTGGTGGCTTGTGAAGCAGAGAATACAGGACGAGGCTCAAGAGTTGCAGCATATCCAGACTATTGTGTTTATAAGCAACAATTTACACAAGTCACTTATTTGGTAACTCTTTCCATGCTTCATGAATGTATTTACAGTAAAACAGCCTTTGTTCTTCCCCTTCCGCAACACCTTCTGGCAAAAGTGACATGTAGGCCTCTTGCATCTTCTGCTCTTGTAAAATTGCAACGTCACTGCAGCTAAGTTAAATTTTCAGCCCACTCCCTCCTTCTGCTGTCCTTCATCTGCCTATTTCCCCTACGACTTTCAAATGCAAGACCCGTTTTTGGTATCCTTGTGAATGGCCAGTACAGGAGTACAACTGAAACACGTTCAGTAGGTAGAGCTGGTAAAACCAGCGTATTTCCTCTTCGTACCATGGCATAAGCTTCTCAGCTTGGGCAGCACAAAAGCACCCAGGTAAATTACACGTAAGTTTATGGTCAGATGCTTGTTCAGCATAAATCAGCCCTGCTCCTCTGCAGTCAAGAGTGTGGTGATTTATACCAGCTCAAGTCCTAGCTCATCTTTTCGTAAAGGTTAAACTTCTGAGCCTGTAGCTCCTCTCTGAACCCACGTACGTGTAAAATACATCAGCTCTCTTGTAACTTACCATCCTGTTGCTCCTTGGAGAACTCGATCTGTTGGAAGGAAATCAATCATAAAAAATAGCTTAGGAAGGGGGGGCTGGGGAGAACCTGTTTGTTTTCTAAAGCATCCAGTTCAATCCATGAGTCATCTTCCAAAACAGCAAAAATGTGGCCTGTCAGATGTGCAGAAGTAATGCAGATAGCAAAAGAGCTGTTAAGACTAGTGAATATTTAGCATTTGGTAGCCATTATGTTCCCCCTCATGCCCCCTGTTAAAGTTTAACTTTTATTTCACTTACCATTAATTTGGTCAGGAGTGAAGGACTGCAGTTGGGAAGAAAAAGAGAGAAAAAAGAGAACTAGTACTGCTGAAAATGCACTGAGAGAAAGCAAATAGCACAAAGTAGCTAAGGGCTCTCACATCTGTCTTGCCTAATGTAATTAGGCCATAGTAACCCAAACTAGCAACTTCCCTTGTAAAAATGCCTCACCAGTTCTATTTTTAAAGATTGCACTAAAATCTGCATCCCAGACAAAGCTGGGGTTGTGGCTAGAAGCAACAAAAATCTAAAGTCTCTTAACTAACAAAGAAGTTGTTACTGTGCCATCAGGTCTTTTACTGGTTTTAGTATAGACCCGTTTTATTAAGACCATTTGAAGTAATATTGCTTAACAAGCAGCTTTTTTTACATTAACATAGAAATTAAGCCAATCCCTTGAAGTTTGTGTTTCAAATTAGGTTTTGACAATACATTGTTTCATACGGTACTACACTATTCTATTTTCTTATACAAAAATATTACTATTTTCCTTTGCCACTTTAGCAGGTTGCATCCGATTTAAAAAAAAAAAAAAAACAACCCAAACTTAGCAGACAGCACTAGCAAATTGTAACCCTTCTGCCTGAAGCTCCAGGAGCCACACATCTACCATTGCCTGGTGCAGAACTTGAGGCTAACTAGAAAACCTCGCACAGTCCTTTACGTTTAAGGAGGAAAGCCGAGCAAACCTAAACTGTCTTCTGGATTGTCCTTCCCTCCCCTAGAACTAACTTGAGCAGAAAGCCCAATTTACTTATGTAAAATACACTGGCTCGCTGCTAACCATTAGCTTTCCAGTGAACCCACCATGGTTGAGAGTTGGAAAAGCAGAGCAGCAGACGGGCAGGAGGGATTAGCTGAGAGGTCTTGAGAGTGGTCCTGCTTCCCTGGCCTTTCTTCCCCTTATTTATCCAGCAGTGCTGACGGCATTGCCTGGATTAGGTGTCAGAAGGAGTGGTTCCTCCCCTTGGCGAGTTCTTTAGCTTTCTTAGGGCAAAGTGACAGGAGGTTCCATGTCTTGATCGACATCTTATGATGGCTATTTTTAGGAGGCCGGAGAGGGGCAGGGAGTAGCAAGCAGTAAGTCTGATTCATGTCAGCACTTTCTGGGTCCATACCATCAAGAGGAGATACTCCTTGTCCAGACCTACCAAGACTTCCTTATAGGGAAGGATTCTGTTTCTCCAATAAGCTATAAAGTCAGCGAACAAGGAGCGCTGAGGGCAAGAGGTGCCACGTTTTTGCCCCGCTGGCTGTTTTTACACGTGGCTTGCAGGTTACGTGTTAGATGCAGCTGGATGGTCCTCGTACCTTCGCTGGGCTTTGCTCAACCCCTTGTATGGATAATATAGGGCTCAACATTAGATGAGTGGTGCTGCTGCTTGTCTGTGCAGTGTGATCCAGTGGTTAGCAATGAGCAGAAGATTAACCTGTTGACAGAGGTAGTGTCCGACTGTGAAGCTCTTCCTTTGCACTCGTCACATTTTCCAAATTTTGAACAATTTTAAGGGAAAAATTATCCATGTATTTTGGATCCAGCTGTGTTGCTAGGTTAGCAGCTGACGTGGAGATAAGCCTGGCAGGGCAGTGGGAAATTTGTATTCACAGTAGCCTGTGCTCTCCAGAAGACCCTTCCTCTAGGGCTGGAGTTAGGCAGGGTGCCAGCATGCCAGCTTCAGAGCTCACTCATGTGGTGACAGGAGGTGCTGCTGCTGAGGTTTTTGTGATGTGGAGGCAAGCGAGAAGCCATGATAGAAGCTGAGACCCCCAAAGGCTTTGTGAACTAGAAGGATGACTATTCACGGTGGGGAAAGGGGTACTTGCTTTTTGGGTTGCAGAGTGGAGGGCTCATGGTGGGACTACAGGTGGGGAGTTTCTAGGTACGCTGCAGGAGGTAGAGGCTGTAGCTTCTTCAGTAGTAAAGATCTAGTCCCCCCATGTGACATGCTCCAAGCCCAGGTCAAATCTCCAAACTGATGCTGTGAGATGTTGTAAGAGGATTAGAAAACTTTGCTCCAAACTCCTGCCTTTCCCCATCACCTCAACTGGGTCAGGAGTGTCAGGAGCCGGGGTGGCAATGGTTGTGTGACAACAGACTCACTGTTGCAAACTCAAATCCCCTCTCTAATTTCTATTGATTTCCTTTGTTGAGCATTCACTGCTCCTGGTTTTCTAATGACAAAACGTGATTAGTGAGGGAAATTTTCTACTGTAGCTCACTTAGTCACCCTAAAGATAAGCATAACCTTTGTGAATGTCTCTTTTCAGTATTTTGAGGGCTCTGAAAGAATGAAAGCCAAGCAGACTTTCCTGTTGTTTTGGTTTTGTTTAATTTTTTAAAAAATTGAGCAATCAAATTAGGTCAAAATATTTGGTTGGATGTGAGACACTAACCTCCTACCTCCTATTTTAAAAACTAAAGATACTACTGCAAAGAATTTTCTAAGCTCTCAATTTTAGCTGGAAAAATTCGGTTCAAACAGAATATTCACATTTTTGGAGAAATAACTGGAAAATATACTGAGTATGAAAATGCTCCACTGCCTGTTCTTCACCTTTGTTTTTTCTGCTATTTGTAATCTATTGGATGTATTCAGGACAAAGTGTAGCGGTGATCAGGTGTGGCTGCATAGAAAAGGTGGTTGATGGTCTTGTCTGAATTAGCTAACATAGGTTAGCACAGCGCAGACTTCATGATTAATACTGGCTGGGGCTGGCGCTCGAGCAGTGAGAAAGCTAATATAGATCTTGGCCATCAGTCCCAATACATTAATAGAGGAGCTTTCTAAAGACTTTGGCAGAGCTGAAATGTTGCCTGGGTCAACACAGTGTGTTGCCTTTTGTGGAATTTTCCTTCTGCCCTCAGCCTCTTGCTCTCCAGTGCTGGCAAATGGGCAATGTTCCCCTGAAAACAGGATTTAATTTTATTTTTTTAAAGGAAAACTTAGATTAAGTTTCCTGAACATTTTTTTGTACTTCCAGATAAGCTTTATGGTTGGCCACAACAAAACTGATCCCCAAAACTGTAAGATGCCAAGCAGAAAATAATTGGGGTGCATTTGTCTTGGACGTAGAAAACTGATATCTGGATTAGCCATCTGGCTTGAATGGGCTATCAAATAGATATAAATTGAGAGGGGTCTACATATAAGCTTATTGATCTTTTGACCATGTGAGACTTTGGCTCAGAATTTAGATGAGGAAATACTAGCGCACCACATCAGCCCTTCATCTCATTACTGATTCTTGAATAAAAGCTCACTAGACAGAGTTTTGTTGGGAGGAATATTCTAGCACGGGCACGTTTCATTCACTTGAATCACCCTGCTTTAAGCCAATAGGGTCTGTTGGGTGTTTAAAATGCTACTTGCTTTGAGGAAGGACACCTACAAATGGCCTCAGTATAGAAAATATTTCAAACACTGCTTAAAAGAAATTAAATGTAAGATTTCTGATTCTATAAGAAGCTTTCATAAATGTCAAAAGGTAGAAAGCAGTATTTTGCAATGATCTGATCTTTGTTCTGATCCTGGCAGTGTTCTCTGCATTGTCAGAGGACATGAAGAATGTCTGGGCTTTAGGGAATATGTTGAAAGTTCAGGGAGTTTGGTTTAAAAAAATGGATTCCCTCCCCCCCAGTAGAAATAATAAAAGTTTGAAGGAACTACAACACATGGAAAGACCAGAAGGACTTGGACTTCTCTAACTTGGCTTAGCCCTTATTTATGGATGAAGTTGTTATCCAGAAGGTTATCTGTGCCAAAGAAAAAGGTGATGTGTTTTGGGTTTGTTTTGTTTTGTTTTTTAAGATTAAGGCTTTTCCCTGTATAGTTTGACCACCTTCTAGTCATCCTGTTGCTAGATAGGGGCATTTTGACTAGGTCCCAGTTATATACGGTGGGGTGGATAGAGTTGTATGCAACTCTTTATCACCAGCTAAGCAGAAGACACAATCCACACAAATTTTAATTTCTAAATTGTTACCGAAGTTCCTAATTTCCTAACAAATCACTGGTTCATGGGCCTTAGCGCCCTGACCTTTGCAGCATGGTGCTGTGCTCACCTATCTAGGCTGGTGAGTACTGGGACTGGGTACAGCTGTGCTGACTGACAGTCGCTTTCTGCTCACTGTAAATGTGTAAATGTCTGGACAGGGTGAAAAGCCCTGAGAAAAGACGTGGCTGGGAGTTAAAGCATTCAGCTGCTCCATCTGCTTGTAACCCTTTGGGTGAATTACAGAGGAGGGAATCATCTTAGGATTTTATTAGAGAGTCACCAGGTATTTCAAGGTACTGTCTCTGTAGAAGAGACTGAGAACGTATCAGATGTCTTGGAAAATCAGAGAGGAGAAAATTGGAGAGGATGCTCATTGTATATTTAGGCTTCTATTCAGAACTAGAGGGATTTTTTTTTTATTTTTGGGTGGAGATAAGCTAGGATTGTGCCTACAGTAGTTCATGTATCTGCTCACCATTAGTGCCTGCTCCTTGATTAATACAGCTGCACATATTTTCTAGTAGACATCACCGAGTGCAGGATTACACAGCTCTCAAACCTCTCTGAAAAACGGGCTGTCATTCTCCCATCCCTCACCCCAGTTCGATAGCTTGTGCAATCGATGCCACAGATTTTAGAGAGGCTACTTCTAATTTAAGTAAGAATCAACAGCCTGATGGATTTAGCCTCATGTCTCTTATGAGGTGGAGAAACACTAGGAGCAGATGAGCTCTTGAGAACAGAGCTGCCTGGAAATGCAATTGAAGAAAGAATAAAAATGACCACCATTTAATATAGGAAATAAAATTGCATGTGTGAGATACTATGAAGTTTGGAAGAATAGTTCAAAATCTCTTTGACTTTAATGGACTTAACTGCAGATGAATTTGATTTTTTTCTAACAATTCTGCGTTACTTTCCAGTTTGTTTACTTTAAAGCTTGTAACTTCACAGTTGCTTTACAGCTGTGCAAAAACTTTTGCATGAGCCTTGCCAATTAATTAATGTGCCCTTCTGAAATGTCGGGAGTGAAATGTGCACTGTTGATCATACCATTTTGAACAGATTTCATTAGCTTTAGGGGGGGGAGTGCATTCAGTTGAGCTTTTTATAAAAGTGTCCCTTTTCTAATTGCATTTAGTTTTGCATGAATGTGTATAATTGAGGATGTGTGAGGAAATGTGAGGGCTCGGAGCCCTGCTCTCACAGGAATTTGTTGTTTCAACATGCCCCCTAGTGGCAGCCTTAGAGTATTAATATTATTTAAACTATTGCTACTTGACATTTAAGTGCTATGCGGTAAACCAGCCAGTTGACAGTGCTTTTTGGCAATGGGTATAAGATGTAATAAAGCCTCAGTGAAGTGGGGGCAAATTTCCAGCTTGCTTGTTTCATATCTCCTTACAGACAACTTCTTTCTTTACTGATCATTGGCTAAATTAGTCACCTTCTTCTTTCCTTACGTAAGATAAACTCAAATATCTTGTTACTATCTGTTACAATCCCTCTGTACTGTAAGGGGGTTTAAAACAGTGTTTTAGAGATGTTGTGGGATTGTTTTTATTTATTAGTTGATGGGAGAAAGGCTCTGCCACACAACTACTGTTAACACTTGAAATTACTCTGTGAGCTCTTGAAATGTTATTCTTTGTGTAATTTGCTTTAAATTCCACTGTTTCTACCAAAGTTTGTCACTCCCCAGACCCTCCAAAGGCTATAGATATCTTTTTTTTGAAACACTGTCAAAGCTGTGAATTACGAAGAATGGATCCTGTTAAAAAAAATAAATCATTATTTTCCAAATAATTTTTCAGGTTAACAGACATAAGAAAAAGTGTCTACTAATATATATGGACAGTCCCTACTTTTGAGGGACTCCTTGCTTAGCAGCGCTTTAGGAAGAAAAGGAGGCAAAGTTCTTCTGAGAACTTTGTAAAGGAAACTAAGTGGTGGCTTTTCTGTTTGCTTTTCCTTCTGTTTTTCACCAGTGTCCCGAAGGGATGTCTTGATGTGTAGCTGAGTCTGATGTCCACATTACCTGTCCTGGGATGCCTTTATGCCATGCCTTGCCTGTGCAGTGATTTAGCAGCTGCCACCAACGTGGCTCTGGCATCAGTGATGGGGTGCACAGGGGCAAGGGATATCGCTGGGGCTACTCTGCTCTGGGGCGAATGCTGAATGGTGCCTTATCTCCATGGTCAAAGCAATAGCAGGAAGCTGGTCTGGACGGCGTCATATAGGCACCTTTACATCTCTTAAGGCTAAGACATATTTGTGCTTGTCCCTTTCCTACCTGAAAGGGCACTTGGGACTGGTGACCTTGTCCAATGGGTATATCAGTCCTAGGGAATTTTTCTGGAGTTGCCACTGGAACTGGGTTAGGCATAATCTGAAGGCCTGTGCCAAAAATTTCAGGCAAAAACCTGCCAGTTCCGAAGAAAGCCCTTAGCACTGTGAGTGAAGCTACTGCTACATTCCTGTTCTCACTCCACAGCTTCACATGGAGTTTGTCTGCAGCTCTCCAAGCGCTTCAGCTGACATTTGCAGTCCTGCTTGCCCTCCAGCCCAGAAGCTTTCTGTCAGTGCATTTTAGTGAGTTTATCTCTCTCTGGTTATGTCCAACGCAATGGCTGTTCAGAGGTGACCTACTTGAGTAGTGAATGTCATAAGAATTAAGGACACTTGGAGAAACATTTTTACTGCCTTAAGACCTCTGTATTTAAAAACAAATGATCACACAGGTTTATTTCCATGCAGCAAGCTTCAGCATGCATCACACAGTTACACAAGGCCTTAACAAGTCTTTACTAGTTGATAGCTTTTAATTATTTTTCCCCTAACGATGTAGGTAGCTTATCTGCAGTTGGGCATGGCCTAATTGGTGTCCTAGGATTTCAGCCTCGAAAACACCAGCATGGCATGCCTTGTGTATCAAATGAACATCACTTAGACCATAGATACTTGCAAAAACACAATCTCTGCCTCTGCTTGAGAGGGGATACTCAGGTATATCAGTAGAGGGCCTGGTGTGACACCAGATTAGGGTTCAGATCACCATCTGCAGAGCAGAAGCCTATGAAGTGCTGCACTCAGGATCTGCAGCACCCAGATCCCTAAGCATTGCAGTTAAAGCTATGAGCCTGAGCTTGGCCCAAGGACTGGTTGTGTATGCTGGGAAAGGCTCTTAGATTTCCAGTAAAAAAAACAGAAAAAACACACTTTTCCTGTTGGTGATAGGGACAGAGTTAAACTGATTTGGGCAATATGAAGTTTATCTATTTCCCACTGCCTCAGTTGCAAAACCAAGTATGACACATCCTCATCATTAATGTCTCATCCCAGTTGTTGCAAATGCAGACCCATGGTAGTGCTGTTCATCAACTCAGTGTTTCTTCTCACTTCAGGCTTGTGTGGGAGAAGGAAGATGACAAAACAGATAACCTGTCTTTTTGGGAGTGTCCTTGGACAGTTTTAATTACAGAATTCTTGGGGGTCTCTTAAGAAAATGACCCATATGGTCATTTTGCTTTTAATCATGGTTGGTTCCTGGTGGTAACTCTCAGATGCATCCATCACCCTGTTCTTCTCTTCTCAGTTATAATTTAATCTTTAACCTTTGTACCTGTTGTTCAAATACAGGCCATGCTAGTAATAAGGAAAACTGGAAATAAAAATTTGGTCTGGAAAGGCTTGTGCAAAGCAGATCGAGTTTTATGTTGTTTCTTTAGTAGGGGGAAAAGGCTCTTTACAGTTCCATTTGAAAACAAGTTCTTTCTCCCTGCCTTGACTCTCTTCCTGTGGTTGTTGTGCTGTAACCTAAGGTGAGCTTAGAAAGGGCTGATGTTAGAGGACTGAGTCTTTAGCAGTTGGGTATTCCTGTTACTCGGTTTTATAGTCAATAGATGGTGCTCAAAAATAGAAAATTCCATACCAGTTGCTGTTAGTACTAGCAGATCACCAAATGTTTGCTTTAATTGGGTTAATTTAAAGGGGGGGGAACAGAAGAGGGTGAAAGGCTGGTCACAACTTCTGATGGTGACAGGCAATTTTGGGGTGCCTGCATTTGCAAGAACCCAGCTTGAGGCCTCTTAAGGGGGGAAGAAAAAAAATAAAAGCCTAACTTTCAAAGTATGCACCTGAAAAGGCTCAGAAAACCAGATTCCCTGAAGATGGGCCAAGCAGGGCATCTGAGAGGAGGGGTACCACCAAAAGAATCACTACCCATGTTTGCAAACCACCTTCTTGTTTGCTTTGGAGAATATTATGATACCTGATGCCAATTTAAAATGAAGTGCACTGCCAAATGTGGCTTATTTAGCTGCTCTAAACCCTTATTAGGCAGCTCTACCCTTACCCACTCCAGCTGTAACAGTTAGAAGGGGCTTGGATGTCTCTTTTCTAAAAGCTACAAAGCCTTTCTGTGTGTTTGCCTGCTGTGTGGCTCGCCAAATCATTGTGGCGCTGCGGCCTGGCATTCCCTGTCACCTCTCATTAGTAGCAAGCTCTGGCGTGGTTGCTAATTCTCTTGAGGAGTGGAGGGCAGCCCACTTGATGCCGTTGTTCAAAGTGCTGGAGGCTTTGACTCCATGACTGGTAAACCAGTGCAAAGAGCCCCAGGACAGGATTGTTCACTGAGTCCCAGTGAAAAGCTTAATTTTAAGTACTCCCTGTCTCCAAAGTTTTGCTGGAAATTGTGCTGTGCCTTTTCCCATGCTGAGGCTTTGGTGGCTGAATGGAAGGATTCAGGATTAATTAATGCTTGTTAAGGGACTGGGATAAGAGTCAGAAAATTTTGATTCCTGACTCTGCTGCATCTCCCAGGCAAATCACTTGTAAGAAGACATTGTTTCCCTTCACTGCCTGAGCTCTCAAAGGGTGAAAAGGATAACCCAGGGTGGCTGGTTGGGACCTCGGGAGGTTGTCCAGTCCCTGTCCCTGCTCTAAGGCAAGATGAAAGGCACCATGGTTGTTCCTGGTGCCTTCTCGAAGAGCCCAGCACTGGAGCTGCCACAGCCTGCCTGGGCAGCCCTTGACAGATGTGGAGTCTCAGGTGAGAGGGGAAGGTCAGGGATAGAGGGGATGTGTGTCACCTTCATGAGCAGCGTGAGTTTCTGCATTACCTTGCAGCCATGGCTGTGTGGTTGGGTAGACTCCCCCGCTGTGGGGGGAGTGCTCCATCCACCCTCGCAGTACCTTTGAGGCACCCTGCTCCTTGCCTGGTAAGGGCATGACGCAGAGTGGAGGAGATGCTTGTAGACAGATACATGCTAGTGATAAGCATGCAGGGGAGGGGGCTGTGCCACCCACCACATTGCAGGGTAGTCCTCTAACCTCCATCACGCTGCGCATATCTTCACTTATTTGCAAATAAGAATAGTAATGCTTATGTGCTGCTGTTAGTGTTAAAAGAATAGTTTTGGCTGACTAGCCCAGTATTTTCACCCCCCCTTCAAAGAGGAAAATATTCTATCTGATATTATCTTTCAAAAGAAAGAGAATTTAGGGAGACTATCTTCTTTTATCAGTCTGAATATGACAAAACCTTGAGTGTTCTCTCTGTGCTAGCGGTATATATTTCTTGCCATTATAGAGAGCTGTCTGGGTAAAGGAGTGAACTGCAGAGATGCCTCAGACTGCAGCCTGCCATTTTTTAGCTGGTAATATACTATTAAGTCTATCAATGTAAAGATAGATTAGCTAGGATCACTGGAGTTGAAAATTCTATTTTCTTCTAATGAACTGGACATAGAAAGCTATCAAATCATATTAAATTATTTAGTAGGAAATCCAGCTTGCATTCCCCTTCATCTCTGGAGATGAGGGAAATGTGAGGTCTAATCTAATTTTCAGACAGTATTCTCAAACAGTGGGCTTTTTGTGTAGCCTTTACTATGATCACTCAAAGGATTTCAAAATGTGTTTTCTTTCTTTTCCTCTTGCTCTTGTTTTGCTTTGCCAGTGGGTTTAGTTTCAGTCTTGTGAGAAGCTACGTACTGTTTCAGAAAAATACTGATTACTGATTGTGAAAATTAAAGTAAACTTCAATGAATTTCACTAAATGGGTCATGATCTTGGGACTATATGTATTAAGATACCTGAAACAGAATTCATCATGAGGTGAAAATGAGTAGGTCCTATTAGAAGTCTTTGTACTCCTTCTTTTCTCCATAATAGGCACGATTCCTTATGTAGAATTTAGCAAATTGGTCCTGCGACCAATGAGCTTGCCAGGTAGGTGGAGAATAACTATTTATAGTCCTACCCAGAGAAACTGGTCTGTCTTTTCATCTCTTTAACCACTTAACCTCCCTCTCCTCTTTCCGAAGTAAAGAATTTCCCAGCACAGAGGAGTTTTCTTCAAAGGGTCAAGGCAGCCATCAGTGATGCTGATTGGCATCCAAAGTCTAAAGACAGTATGAGATCGAATGGAAGTGCAGTCAGAGGGAAACCTCTGAAAGACTGTTCCTCTTTGTTGCTTTTAATTTGCAGCAAATTTCAAATTCTGAGGAAATATATAAAGGTGAGAGGAAAACACTTGAAATGCTTCCATCCATGGCTTTCCAGCTCATGATCTCTATCAATGTTTGTTGTACAATGCAAATGAAAAGAAAATAGATGAAACAGCCAAATCCCTCTTTTTTTAATCTGTTTTGTTTCTGTTTTTGAAGATCAGTCACGCTGATCTCAAAACACATAACCAAAGAGTCATCAGGTTGTAAAAATTTGGAAAGGAATTTGAGGGGAAACTGCAAAATAAGGTTTGGTTTTAGTACAGCACTATGGGAAAACATTGCATTTCAAGCTTCAGTAACCCTTTCCTGTCCTCATGCACCTACTTTAGGGTTTTTTGGGGGGGGGGGGCGGGGATAGGGTTGGTTGGTTTTTTTCCTTTTTAAATTTAGCTTTACCAAACAAGTCAGACTGATACTGATTTGGTAAAAAGTTCTGAGGGCCACGCTCCAAAATACTTTCAAAATCACCAGGCTTCACTCTTGCGTTAAATCATGCACCATGCCTTACACCCCCCTACTGCTAAAACAATCAAAAGCAGGTCAACAAATCCATTGACTGAGGTTACTCATTCATTTCACTGCAGTCCCCAAAACGAAACCAAACACACGCAACATTTCACCGCAGGTCTCAGCTGGGACTCTGCTAACTTTCTGCTTTGGGAGCACTTTGGGTCCGCGATCAGCACACGCTCATCCATTTACCTTGATGCTCTTAAGATCGATTGCAGGTTCTTTGGGTTTAGCTGGTGCAGGGGCTGGTGCTGGCGCAGGTGCGGGTGCTGGTGCTGCGGCTGCCGCTGGTTTCTTTACGTCCTTCTTTGGTGCCATTTGGTGTTGCTTAAACTTGAAAGTAAAGGTGTTCCCCCCCAAAAAAAACTTAAAAAAAGCCCCCAAAACCAAATCTTAAAAGTGATTCCCGTGAGAGGAGCAGTGGTCAGAATGAGCTACAGCCTGTGCCCTGGAGGTGGACCCAATGTGCTAAACTCTATAAGGGCATATATATATTTCACTTAGTGCCTCGTACAGTCCTGACACATGCAGCTGGATTGGACAGCTTGCTAATCAAGGGGGATGTCATTCCAGCTTGAGCTATAAATGGAATATAAGAGTTCAGGGCTTCATACGATAAAGGGACTTCAGTGTTTTTTTTCCCTGTCTTTAAAAACCCCAACCACCTCCCCTGTATTTTTTTTTAATGTGGGCAAAGGAGAGAGAAATATGACAAACCCAGTTTCAGATCTGCCGTTGACGTCCAGGCATGGATTGAACAGTGCTTTTTCTCATCAGAATTTCAGTTCTGCTTAAGTAATAAATCTTCTTTCTTTCCTTCCCTCCCCTTTTCCCCCATGCCTGTGTAGCGTTCCAGGAGGATTTGGTTTCAAGTAGGAATTTTGACTTTCATGGCTGGGAAGATCATCAATTTCCAACCTCATTTGCCTCTCTCCCCACAGCCCCTCACTCCTCCTCCGCTTCCTCCTTTTACAAGGAAGTGTTGATCAAGCAAAGGCTCTGGGTGTTTAAAAATAAAGCCGTCAAATATGGAAAACACTGCAATACCTTCAGCCAAGATGTCTCTCCCAGACCCTGAGTGTCTTTCAGCTGCTCTTACTATTCCTTTCTATCATTTTAAGACTGTGTTTAAAATTGAAACTTGTTTCCTTTAATCTTTTCCTTTGATCTTCTTTTTCCTCTCCTAGGGATAAGCTGTGCCCTGATAGAATGGAGATGAGCTGGATGTTATGTTTTCCCACACAAGAGGTTTCCGTTGGTAATGTGTTCATGATTGGAAACTAGCCATCAGGCAAAGGAGGCACTTGTGTGTTCACCTTGTTTGCCTGCCCATCCTGTGTCTCTTGTTTATCTTTCCACCCCTCAATCTCCTGATGGACCTCCCTGCTCCACATGCTCTCCAAGAGACCTAACTTTCAGGAGAAGATGGCTTTTCTGTTTCCAGTAGATTTTCTCCAGCGCAGCAAAACAGCTTCTAATTCTTTCAAACCTGATGGCTCCCCTGGGTCCATACGATTGAGATTTTCTGCAGAAAAATCCAGGACTGCTGATTGTTCCTCCCTTGTCCGGCAATCTCTCTCCCATTTACTCTCCAGACTCCTGAAATTCTGTGCTAGTAAGTGCAAGGCTTTTGATGGCGCCCTTATTTCTGTCTCATGAACTATACTGTGAAGTGTTTTGTAATTAGAAATTCAGAGCCTGAGGGCCTGGACACACACTCTGCATCCAAAGTCTGGCAGGGTATCCAAGCATTTGCATTTTAATGTGTTATATGGAAGGTAAACTTACAAAAATGCACACCCAAAAAAAGGGATAGAGAGTGGCTAAAGGTGTGTTTTTCATGTAAGAAAACCTGTGCTCAGAGCTCTTCTTTGCTACAGCCCGTGACTTTGAGCAAGAGACTTTTTTGAAATTGAGTCATCTCTTGAATCAATAGACCTATACTGATGCCTACAGTTTGAAGCCTTGGCTCAATCTCTGCTTTAGAGAACACAGACCAGGAGAGATTTTATTGCCTTTATTTTTCTTTTTGCCTTTAGTTTTGTGATTGCTTTGGGACAGAGAGCTTGTGATTCATGAGCTCTGCTGGCTGCCTTCGGGGTGCTTGATGGAGGGATCCCGTCTCTGCTGGTCTGGGAAGGCAATGGCGTGGCCTCTGCTGCACCACTGCAGGTTAGGAGGAGCCTGTGGGCTGTCATCCCCAAGGGGCTTGACAAGGGCATCTTGCAGTGATGCTGATGGTTTTACATAGCGCAAACCAAACTTTAGCAAAATTCACCTGTGGAAATGGATCCTGGAGGTATAACTTGGGTGGAAATAGTCTAAAATAATTGTTACGCATCCTTACACCTATGAGAACTTTAAGTAATTGCAAGAAAGAACCAGTGATGATCTAATCGTTTCTACGGTCCCCTGAGGTTTGCAATGAAATAAGCCTGAAAGCCACCATCAAATATATTTTAAAAGGAAGACAAGCTTTAAAAAACGAAGCAAGAACTTAGTGCTGGGTCTGCACAGTGTGGCCCAGATGCGCCTGGACGTGCTTATGCTGCCCGAAAAGGAGGTTTTGTGAGGAGCTGCCACAAAATAATTGTGTATTGATCAGGTGAGAAGATAAAGAGGTGCAAAGGAGGAGGACGATGGCAGGCCCTTATTTCAATTGCTGGGTTAAGGTTTTGGATCCAGTCAGTTCTCTGGGCTCGGGACAGGGCACCACGGGTTTATCTGCCTGGCAAGCTTGGATGTGTCCCAAGACATCTCTGGGAGTGTGTCAGGTCTGTCCCTAGGGAGCACAGTTGTCCCAGATGATGCACAGGAGATATGTCTGCACTCTTGCATGGGAACTGCTGTTCGCAGGTCTCTGCTGGTGTCGTACCATCCCGTCCTGGGCTGCAGAGCTGGTTCCAGGGGCTGCAGCAGGGAGGCTCCTTTTCCGCTTTTAACAGCAGCTTCATGAGAGCAGGAATACTAGACCTCTCCCTTGTGCTTGCTGGGACTTGCCCAGATCCACTTCTAAGGGAAAGCCGCAGCAGCTAGGGATGCAAATCATCACTGGCATCTGCCTGGTTGGGTGCACAGCTCCTGGGGAGTGCATGGATGCCTCCCTCCTGCAGGAAAATCCATGTTGAGGGGAGGCATAATGAACGGTGACAGAGCTTCAGATTTCACAAAGCCCCAGAAAATCCAGTAGTGAGAAAGCTGTTGTGTGAAAACCATGCCCTGTTAGTCCCGCTGCTCACTGAAACAGGGGTCAGCTTGCTTGGGGCTTGCCTGTTTTTTACAAGCAGTTTAACTGAGGAGGATGCAGTTCTGGCCAACACAAAACTTCTATGCACTTAGACTGCACTTAGTTAAATTAATATAAGGGAAGTGTGTTTTCCATCTGGAGCATTGACATGATTCATTCTGACACTTCTGAAATGGAATATGTTCCTTTTTTTCAGGCTGAAGTCACATAGAGGTGGCATTGATTACAGCACCAGAATGGAAGTGGGAGTTCCTGCGATGGGCTGCACTCCCTGTGCAATTACTTTGAAGTCTCTGCCTTTCTGATACCATTTTAAAAGGATGGCTCTGTCTTGGGGTTTCCTACAGCCCAGGGAGTCAGGTCATCCTCCAGGAGGAGGGAGGTGATCGTTTAAATCCATACAGTGAAGCAGGAGATTAGATGCCCCATATTTCAGGGGAGCGTGCAAGCCATGGAGCTGTTGGATCAAAGGGTGAGCGCTGCTGCTTCTGCTCAGTTTCACAATGAACTCCCTTTGAGACTTTTGCCTTTTGCTGTCTAAAATGCCTGAAAATGCTATTAACTTCCCATTTGGCCAGTAACTTAAAACCAAGGTATTTGGTTTTTCATTATCCATATAGGAACTTTATTTTCCTTTTGCACTTTTGATACGTCCACCAAGCCATACATGCTATAATGACTGGCCAAGAGACATTTCTGCTAGTCACAGCGTATCTGCAGCGTTGCGTGGGTGTCAGAATGTAAAGCATGCTTCTTCCAGGGTAAGTTTGCTTAGAAGAGCTTAGGCCCGTGGTTTCCTTCTGGGTACTGTATTCTGCTCAAGATAGTCAGGGCTGCCAGAGGGCTGATTTAGGAGGCCACAGAGGAAGAGCTCCTTTTTGGGCAAGATCGTGCTAATCTATATGCTACTACTCCACGACCAAAAGGGCCGCTGTGAGTTTAGTGCGTCTCCGTTTTGAGTGCCTGCTTCAAATGAGGTTTCCCTGCTTTGTTTTGTGAAACTGTTGGTCAGTTCATCACAGGATGCCGGATCAAGCAGTAGGGGCAGTGGTGTTGGTCACTCAGAGGCTCTGGTGGGAGTTTGCTTTCAGGCAAGGTGGGCAACACTGGGAATATAGACAGCATTTACAAATACCTAAGGACAGTCAACCTATCCCAGTCTCTTCTTGGAGCATTTCTCCTGTCCCGTGCACACTTATCTTCTATCATTTCAGCTGTCTGACATGTCAGATAGGAGATGATCACAGGAAAGAGAGGACACCTGTTGCTGTTAAATATTTGCCATGTTCCTCCTCTGAATGTTTGGTGGCTGCAATGTCAGCGGGAAAAGTTGTAAGTGTGCGTGTACCATTTGGCAAGCTATGAGGTTTGGGAAAGATGGCAATGATTTGGAGCTGTGCCCTGGTACAACCACCAACTTTATTCAGTCCATAAGTGGGAAGTCATCCCGTTATCCAAAGTCAGAAGTAGTACAGGGAAATTCATGGAGAAGCCTTTTGAACACAAACAAGAAGGTGCAGTGAAATTCAAAATGAATGCGTGGGAATGATATTTTTTCAAAGACCAGTTAGATTGTTAAACTTGTTGCTGGGGGACTAGCTGAGGAACTAGAACTTAAGAAGATGTAGAAAGGAACTGGGTGTTTAGGTAGTTGTCAAGAATATAAAAGTTACTATATTTCCTAACAAATTAGGAAGGAATATATAATCCATTTCACTGTGCTTAAGTGGTTCTTGAACTGATAGAGACTGGTTGCATTTTTCCACGTCAAGATGCTGCAGAGATCCTTGTGCTCTCTATTAAAGTTGTGGATTTGGCCATGAGAGAGAGAGATAACTGCTTCGGCTGGCCTGCTCGACTGATTCGATTCTCCTATGTTTCACCACAGGCTTAAAGTAACAAGCCAGGGATGCACTGCCAGCACATTCTCTCAGGATCTCAGCTTCAGGCTGTAATGCTGACTGTGTGCAAGAGGGTGCCTAATTAACCTACTAATGTTTTGGCTTTGTCAGTGCTCACAACGTGCAAGGCACTCTCAACACAGAAAAGCAAAGCCATTTGCTATCCAAGATGCTCTTTGCCGCAAGACACCCTGATAAGCTGTGGAAGCTTGTGCAGAAGAGAATCAAGCCCACTAAATGGCCGGGTCAGCATGTTCAGAGGTCCTGGTCCAATGAGGGTGCCCTGTCCTTCGGAAGGTGGTCTGGGAGCAGGGCACAGCATGGGAGGAGACATTGAGGCGATTGTGCAGGAATGTGACTAGCAGACAGCCCGGGCTGGCACTGCGGGATTTGCACATGGTGAGAAATAGGACAATGATGGATAAATAATGGAGACAGCATTATAGAATGGCTCTGTTGGCTCGAGGGACATGATGGGTGTGTTTTGGAGGGAGGATTTGCCTCATGGCTCCTCCAAGTGCTGCGTAAGGCATTGGTAGCCTGAATGCAGCCAGAGGCACACAGCAGTCACAGGGCAGTGTAGGCTGAAGTCAAGCCATGCTGAGGGAGCAGGCGAAGGAATGATTATCTGAAGAAGGGGAAAGAAGGCACCAACTGGTGCGCCACATATAGCCTACGGCTGACTTAGCACTTGTGCTGCATTGCCCTCCTGCTCAAGGTTTTCTAATTCTGTCCCAGACGATGTCAGTGTCCCCCAGCAACTGGCAGCAAGACATACAAGGCATTCCTTGGAGAGCCTGCAAGTGTCTCCATCACCCCCCTCGCCTCACCCCAGGAGGGCCAATGAGGGGGGACGCGGTTTCCTGAAGGTGTGCCTGCTTTTCAGCTCTTGCTGGATGACTTGGGGGCTGCCTTCAGTTCACGCTCGGGCAGCTCACCTTCCCAATGCTGTTCTTCCCTGAGGAAGAAACAGTGTCACCCAAGTATTCTTTGCAGTTTGCATTCCGCTGTCCTGTAAAGCTTTTGATCATTTTTTTGGCTCCTTAGTTTCCTCTGCATGAGCATCTGTTTATAGATCAGTGAGCAACCAGGCTCTGAAATGCAAGTGCCTGGCTAAATGTAATCAAAATATGCATGAGCAGGGCTGTGCCTTGCTCCTGTTGCCCAGTTCCTTTGGCAAGGGCTGTGGTTGAGGCAGAGTGTGTATATCAAATCCCACCAGGCAGTACTCTCTACCAAGGAAAGCACTAGCTGACGGGCCTGGAGGAGTACTGTGGGGCTTTGAACATAAAGATTAGGCACTGCATAAGATGTTAAATCTCTGCACGCTCGCTCACACTACATAGGATAAAACCCCCCTTGTGCTGCTTTGGGCAATTGGGATTCCTGTGGCTTCAGGGCCCCACAGCCTATGCATGAGCTGCAGGGGTTCACTGCCTTTCCCTTTCTTTCTTTTCCCTGGAGTGCGCAGCAGAGGAGCAAAGTACTCCCCATTTAACATGAACTGTGTCTTCCTTAGGTCCCATTTTAATCTACTAGGAGATGGAGTGTCTTCGGACTTGTAAAGGGCATTAAAGGACAGCTAAGTATATGGTGCAGAGTCCCCACATACCTGCATTGCCTGGAAGGTTTCATCGTGACTTACGGGGCATCAACCTCCTTTCTTTTACTTTTTTCCTCCCTCTCATTTTTGACATAAAGTGCTCCAGAAGGTTTTAGTCAGCCTAGGATCTAAAGGTCAAACTGGCTGGTGGGATAAATCACCAGGCTTAACATGATGTGGGTTAAGTTCTGCTGATTTCTGTTAGGGATGGTCTGGGTTCGATATCTCTCAAAACTCAAAGATTGTACCTGTTTTTAGGAAATCCGGCATCTCTGGCACAATCTAGACCTCTTTTTCTCTTCAGCCACCAATAAGACTTCTTGATGACCAGAGGTATGGACAGCCTTCAAGACCCAAAGCTTGGAGATGTGAGCATTACTCTGTGATCATACATTCTCTGTCCCTGTCACGGAAATCCTGTCTCTGCCAAGCATGCCATCTGCATTTGCTTAAATATTGCTAAATGCCCAGACACTCCAAAATGTGTTTGATACACTAGAACACCCTATTTTCTAACTGCGTGCATGAGTCTTGCTATTGTGTTAGAATTTAAGTTGTATGTAGCTCAGTCATATGCAAACCTCGAGACAGCCCAGCAAGAACAAAGCTGTAGGAACTAAATATTTTCAGCTATTTCCATGTCTAGCAGTAAGTACTTTGGATTTATGGAACCTATGTAGGTTTCACATAATGCTTGTGCACTTTGAATCACGTCCATGAAGACTGTATTATTTGGGGAGAGAGGGCTATAGTTACACTATCATATGATCAATTGTATTGTACATATCTCAGAAAACTGTTTTGAGATCTAAGTAGCATTGTCAAGGCTTATTAAGCCCTGATAGAGATCTACACAAATATCTAGAATATAATCTGTACTGTGGTTGTCTGAGTAGACACAAATGAGCATAAAGCATTTGATGAGCTCCTCCTTTCTTGTGAATCACTATGAGAGTGTTTCTGAGCATCCTGTGTAAAAAAAAAAAAAAAACAAAACAAAACAAAACCAAAAAAAGAACCCAACCAAACAAAAAAAACAACACAGTGGAACTGTGGAGGTTTGGAGATTTGTCTGGTGGCAGAGTGCTGCCAGTGGCAACCCAGCTGTCGCATCCCTCTATAATTGACTCTGTGCCTTTGGTTCAGCCTCCCAGCCATCATGGTGCTCAGCTCCATGTTGTCTATGTACGTGTGTTCTTCCGTAGTGTTAACAGGTGCTTTCTGATGGCACTGTGTCCTCTTCTCAGTCCCCAGCCCATGGCTGGAGAGGTGTCCTCCAACCAGCAGGCAAAGGAGGCTGCAGGCAGGACCTGGCAGGGTTTCCTCACACTTCTTTAGCCAGTCAGGGGTAAAAGCCTCCTTTTAGAAATGTCATGAGGAGATGATGTGGGTCCCTTAATACTTTTAGTGGGAGAGGGAAGACTCAGCAACCAGTTGTGCTGCGGTCCAAGGGGACAAAGCACACAGTGAGATGCCAGGTGCTCCTTACAGGAGGCAGGAAGGTCCCACCACTGTCAGTGATACACTGGATAACCCTGGCCTAGCTGTTTAAAAGTGTCTGTGATGGAGCTTGGCCTTTTGTGTTGTGCTTGTAGCACTTCTGCATTCCCTCTGCGCGTGAAAAGAAACCTTGGTAAAGCACTGTGAAATCCTCCCATTGAAGCTGCTCGTGGGCGCTAGCCTGTTTTTTGGGGAGCAGTGATGTATACACACGTAATGTCTCTCCTCCAGGATCTGTCAAGTAGCTATGCTGGCTTTCTTTAAATAGCCCGCTGCTTCTGCGCCCCTTATTTAGCTGTAGGGAGGCAAGTGACACGGTTATGCTCAAGAATGTCATTTTGCTTCTCGTGTGACCTATGAGATCAGAGGTTGTTAGCAGGAGATATACAGTGCCTTTCACAGAAGGTGCTGCTGGATCCAGGACCTGGAAATCCTGCAGGGCTGGGTGAGACGTCAGAGCACAAGGGCTGAGGGACCCCCTCGGGGGGCACTCTCTGGCCACAGGGAGTGACTGAGCACCTTGAACACCCTGTGAGGTGCCCAGTGTTTGGTAGGCAGTGCAAGTTGCCTCTGCGCCTCTGCCTCCACCTGCAGCTCTTTTAACTATTATGTTTAAAGTTGCTATTTTGTATAAGATGCATGTAATCAGGACTTTGGAGGTCCACTTACAGACTGCGATATGAGCACGGCTTCAATTTCAGCCACTTCTGCTTGAAGAGCCAGCCCTGAGGGTTTTTCTCCTGCTTGTTAAACTTCTGTCAAAGTCAGTTGGTTTGCAATATGAGACGCCTTCAGAGCCGCCAGTGAGAGGCTGATGACATACTTTATGAAGACTGTTACCCCTAAAGGTAGTTCAGAAATGCGTGTTATTTTTATTAAATACTTTTGTCCCAAACTCATCTCTCCCAAGCAACTCTGTTAAGCTGATAGAACTGCAACAGCTGGCTGTGGGCTGCCCTGTGTCTACGTGCAGGTGTGACTTTTAACCCTTTTTCCTTATAGGGTTATTTCTACCTTTCTCCTTGAGAAATACTGGTTCGTGGAGGTAGGAACTGCAAGTGCAGCTGGACCCAACATGCCAAAGCTGATTTGGATGAATGCTTGTGGCAAGTACAGTTTAAATGACAGTGGAAGAAGTCTTCACTTGTGTAGTTTTGGGGGCTCTGAGATAGGTGGGATACCACATCCTGAAAGGCGATGCTGCCACTCTAGAGTCGACTGACGCAAACTCCATCCTCATGACTTCTTTAAATTAGTTGTGCCACCCCTTTTTGTTTGATGCTGCTCACATTTTAAATTTTTTACTCATTCGTTTTGGCAAATGACTTTTATTTTCTGGGTAACTATTCACAAGTTAAAATCCGGGCAGCCTTGATTAACAAGTGGACCGCATAGTATTTTTATTTCCTGCCTGGTTTGTCTAACTGTCAGAATATGATGCTGGCAGAAAACTTTTGCAATAATAAGTTCATAATTAGTTTTAAGCAAATATTTTTAAAAACTTTTGTAAAGTAAATAGATTTGGTAAAGACTTTTGCCAAAGAAGAGAAGACATTTCCACAAAATGGATGTGATTTAGAAATTCGAGTGTATTTTGTAGTAATTTTTCTTTCCGTACTCCTATAACAGTGTTATCTATGAATGTATTCAGTGGGTTTTATAAAATTCAGATATACTTTTCATCTGTCATGTAGAAATGAACGACTAGTTTCTGGTATTTAGCTGCTATTTCAGCAATAGTCTGTGGCACCCATACTGCCCCATGAAAGCAGAACTCCAGTAGTGTTTTGCAACTGGTGTGATAAAATGAAATAAAGTTGGCTTCATCGCAAAGGAGCTTCCTCTGCCTTTGCAATCTCAAATGCCGCGTCGTAGCATGAGCCTCCTCGGGAGGATGATAGGACAGTCCCTGGCAGGTGGTGTGCTACGGACGTGGGATCCACGTAGCCATGTTGTCTCCAGGTGTCTGTTGCTGTGGAGCATTTCTGCCTGGCGGGGTACTGGCAAATGTTTAATTTTGGCTCCTCTTTATCAGTGATGTGTTTTGTCGCTGATCCCCTGTGGGGCACATGGAGTTGGTTTTGTTTCCTGGTAGATATCTAAAGTAAACAATTTAGCTGAATGTTTGAATGCCTTTAACTGGCAATAACACAAAACTGCATGTGCTGCAGTGAACGCAAGCCAGTGCTTTGCTTTCAGAAACTGTTGTGAAATCATTTCTTGTGTGCGTTTTCATTTATCCCTGTGAATGTTACAGATAATGATTGATGAAAATTTTTTATTAGTTTTTCTCCTATTGGGCTTAAGTGAATTGGCAGGGGCAAAGGAGATTGCTTAGAATTAAATTATAAGCTTTTGGGGACTTAGCATTTGTATAGCAGCTGTATAAAAAGATACGATCCCCTAGTTTCAATGCTGTTCCCTGCAACGAGTGTACAGATTTCTTATTACGGTAAAATCATATTGGGAGAATTGAGGGATCTGAGAATGAAGACATTTGGAAATCTGTCTGTGGTTATGGGTGGACCCTTCACCTTGTTGGATGCGTCTCCCAAGGGGTGGGAAGTGGTGTAACGTCAGCAGCCTCCTGCCAGTGCCTCCCTTCTCCCTGTTCCCGAGTCAAATGTCAGTTTAGCACAGCTTTTATAGGATAGCTTGGGGAGGGGAAGGCTGCTGTATGTTTAATAATGCTGTAGTTACCAGCCTGTGAGGTTTGAGGCTGGAATGTCATTTTTGTGCCCACTGCTTTTGGAGTTGGGACTCTCTCTCTCCCATTTGTACTTTTTATGATCTGAAACCATTTGAGGCTCTCAGTCTCTTCTAAAATTAGATGGGCTATGCTCCTTTAGAGCATCACTGTAGAGATATCCCCAGGGAAGCTTCCAGTGTGGATGCAACCCCTGCCACGTTCTCTTTGTGTGAGCTTTTTTTTTTTTTTTTTTTACTTCTTACAGTTCCCTTTTGTTGCCACTATGGAGGCGAAGTTTTTACCTCCTCTTCTGAAAGGTTCAATTTCCACAAGGATTTTGTATGGCATTTTTATCATTTTAACAGTACTTAAAGAAGAGCCATAATCAGGTCTCTCAGTCTGCTGTGGGCTTTAACATTTAATACAAGTACGCTGCTAATCCTGGGTAGAACATTTGCTTCGCTGCCTGAGGGTGGTGAATGCTGAAAAGCACCTTGCCCCCACTCCCAGCACACCTAAATTAGCAAATCTGCTTTCGTCACAGTAGAGTTCAAAACTGACATTCCCCAATTCCTAATTAACGCGACAAGCGTGTTTTGTCCCACAGTCCTGTCCCTTCAAAGGGAACGAGAAACCCAAAGCCACAGCATAGTTGTGAACAGCCACTCTCGTGGCCTGTCTGCTCAGTGGGAGCCGTGCGCTTGCCGCAGCTGCGGCTCAGGATTAGATAGCTGAAGAAAACAGTCCAACAGAAAGTGGCAGTGGCAGCTCTTGGGATAAGACGATATCTGCCAGGAGGAACGTGTTGTTGGCAGCTTCAGCAGCTGAGGGTTGCTCTTCCCCTCTGTGCGCTCTGATGCAGACCCGCTTTCCCTGTCATCCTTTGCTCACTAATGAGGATGATGATTATTATTTATTGGCCAAGGATTTCAGTAGTCACAAGTGATTTTCAGAGACCAATTTGGGGTTTTCAGAAAGTGATGATCAGACTCCTCTTTATTAAAACAAACAAACAAAAAAAAGCCGCCTCCTTTCATGGATTTTTAACCTGAACATCCTCCAAATCAAGGTGTCTCAACTCACTTCACTTTGAAAATCCGTTACTACAGATGGGTTTTTAAAGAGCAAGCGATAGCTAAGTCTGCTTCTAATGATGTCTCTGGGGCCACAGGAATGCATAGTACACTGTGTGTTGCATGATTAGGGTTCAAATTAAGGAGAAAAAGAACCTAATGGGTAACAATGGTATGGGGAGGATAAAAGCAAAGACACAAATACAGCCAGGCAATCTGATAAATGGGTTCAAGGCATAGGGAGAGCTACGAAAATATGTACAAACAGGATTTTGGTACCTAGCACATTGAAGCGGTATGACCTCCAAATGCTTAGACGCTGAATTTAATGGGAACAGTTTTAACAGGGGTCTGGCACACCTTTACTTTTTGAGCTCTGGGGACAGGACAAGTCTGCGCAGTGGCCACTTCATGGGGCCTGAATTCCCATCCCAGTGTTGCCATAGACAAGCAGAAAGTGCTCAACCCCTCTGGAAAGCAAAGATATGGGGAATTTTATTACTTCCAGTTCATTTTAAGAAGATTACAGTTCAATGTGGTTTCCAGCTCCTTGTTTCAGGGTCAGAAGAGACTTGAAGTATGCCTTTTTTTAAATGGATTTTTTCCCACCTTCTGTATATTCCTAAAGGGTGGAGCTTTTCACCTTCCCAGAGCCATTGCAAACTGCCAGTTGGATTTTTTTTCTCTGTGTTGTCTTTTCTCACAGCCCTAAATCTCTGCCCATACAAGGCTCTCAGACCTGTGTCGTATCTAAAGGTTATGTCCAGTGATTTAGCTGGAGCTGAAGAAAATGTGCCCAACAGCTAGCGGGGCTCTTGGGGTGCCTGGCCTGCTGTAGAATAGATGGCCAAGAGATCCCTGCTGTTTTTAATAGCTCTCTGACAATCTTGGCCAGCAAACGTGGTACACTTCATTATAACTCAGTTCCCACGCAGGCAAATGCCCTTTGCAGCGGTTAGGTAAAGCACCTCAAACTTTCATGGTCCTTTTAAAGAGCTAGTGACAGTTTCCTTGCTGGTGGACCGTGAGCGTGATGATAACAAGTAAATCAGAGGAGAAATGATTCAGATGTTCCTTTGTCTGGGAAATGAAGCACTTCTGTAAAGACTTTTTTCCCCAAATACTCTCTCACAAGATTTGGAAGGCATAATGTTGGAGACATAGTATTAATTTTGCCTTGCTTTCAGTTCTATATTTGTACATTTGGGTTTTTAGGTACTGATTTCTTCCTCAGCAGCTTCTGAGCATTTTGAAAGTGCTGTAAAAGTGTTACTATTTGCAGTATAGCAAATGCAAAAGAAGCATCTTCAGATTTCAAGCTCTAACTGGGGTCCGTGTGTGATGTGCCACACCAGGAACTAATGAGAAACCCTGCCACAGATGCTGGAAAATGAGCAAAAGAAATGGGAGAAAACCAAAGCAGGGAGCAGCCAAATAACTTGTTGGAGAAGCCCCAACTTGGCAGTTGCAGACAGAGGAAGGAGATTTGTCCGCTGAGTCCCAGTCCAAGGCAAGGCACGTCCACTAGAACGAGCTGTCTCATCTGAGTAGCTTTCAAGCATCGCCTCCAGCCCCTGTTCTTTAAGTTTCTTTCCTTTTGATGAAATTATGATGATTAGAGAATTGTTGGGGCATCATGTAGAGACTTTGGAGGCTTGAGTCCAACCCTTTGATGGTCCTAAGTGGATGGAGGCTTTCTCCCAGTTCCTAGTGGAGCTCCCAAAGCTGCCTTGAAAAATGGTGTGGAGGCACATTCCTGAACTGACCAGACAGAGGAGACAGTTGTTGGAGGGCACCTGAAAACTGATCTGTCCAGTGTAGGAACTGTGTCTCCTGCTTAGATCAGAAGTCATGGCAGGATGGCATATGAAACTTCCATTATCTGAAATTATTAAAGGGCTCAGCTCTGTCTGCGTGGGCACGGCATGAACTTTTTACAGTAGAAAATGTGTTGAGGCTAATGATGCAGTGGGGTTTTCTTTCTCCAAATGGTGGAATTCATTGGGGAATTTATCCCTCATTTTATCTAAGGAGGATCCAAGCTGCATGTGGATCATTAAAGACTTTTGTTCAGGTATTTCTAATCCATTTGCTAACCTAATAGTTTGGCTGCAACTTCCATACTCTGAGTAATATGATTCACTCTTCTTGGCCTGTATTCCTAAGGAGGTAAGGCTTAAAGATTTGCCTTGCTTGTCCATATTTCTGTATCCTCCCAGCGATATTTCTGAGTCCTTTGGACTTTTTCAGTGAAATTAGAAAGAAGGAAAAGAAGAAAGCAGGAAGGTGATCGCCTTCCTATAGGTTTTGTGAAAATTGCAGCTAGGAAGATTCCCAAATCAGGCGCTCTTATTATAAAGCACATATCATATTTAAATCTTAAAGGAAGAAAAGCAAGGAAAGGATGTCAGGCCATTTTTCTCTTGTTACGGAGAATGTCTCTTTATTTCCCCCTCGCTGCTATCGCCTGTCACAAATGAGGGGTATGGGAAGTAAGTGCTAATATCACTGCTCCTGTTTTACAAGGCAGTAATTCTGTGCTTGAATGCATAGACTGTGCAGTGGAAGGCTAAGTGGCTATTGGAGTGAATGAATGAGATTACTGCTGATGAAAACCAGGGAATTTGAACTATTGGTATTATGAAGATAACAAAAGAGAGGCAGAAAGATAATGGAAGATGATTGTCCTGTGTGCTCCCAAAACCCACACCCATCTGTACTCATTTGGGATCCCTACATCAGGCTCTGTCTTCTCTGTATGCTTGTAAAGCACAGGGTCAGCCCTGCTGGAACGGGGTATTTCCCAGCTTCGGGTGGTATAAACACCTTGGAGTTCATCTTCTGTGGTGATGAACCACCAGGGGTTCCCAAATGCTTCCACTGGCAACTTCCCAGTTCTGGTGCAGAGCCCAGCTTCTTGAAGACGAATGTCAGGCTTGTAAATACTAAGCACTGCAATCCGGTGGGATGGCGAGCCCTATTCTGGGAACTGCTGTGCTGTATCTTGGTGTGGTTTTCACCTAACTGCGACCCACTGTAGCTGCCACCCAGGTGGGGTTTGTCCTCTTTCCCACAGCAATAAATGAGTTTTATGAATTCCTAACAAGGGTATCCTTGAATGTAGGGTAAGCCGTCATCCAAAGTTTGTGGTTTATGGTGACCCTCTCACAGTGTCTTAGACTTTGTCTTCTGAGGTCTCTCTCTCACTTTTTTTCAGCCGCTTGTAAAAATCTGATTGATGACTTCCTATCCACTACTGGGAGCATCACTATGGAGGAGGAGCACCTTGGTGACAGAACAAAGTGCTACAAAACAGCTCCAAAAAGCTCCTGGGAATAGGGTAAACTCCCGCAACTAAGGGGTGCTTTGGGCTTCCCCCACAAAGAAGCTGTTTGGCTGCTGGCTGGTCTCCCCTTCACCAGTGAGGGGTATCCTTAGGGGAGGGGTAGCTATAATAAAACTCGGCCAAATGGTGGAAATATGATCAACTCCTCAATTAATCTGATTAGAGCCAACAGCTGTTATGTGGACATTTGCTCCTGCCCTGTATGCAGCTGCGTACTGCAGTGTAACTATTTACGGGCCGGGCTCCAACGGGATTTATGGACGGCGAAGTACGACCCGTGGATTCGATTACTGTCTGAGATCACTGCAAATGCTGCAGCAAACTGCAACGGCCGCAAAACGAGCTTTTCGCAAGGGCTTCCTGACACATGTCCTGCCAGCGAGAAATTCCCCAGCCATGAGGAGATGGAGTTAAATGGCTCCCCAGAGCCACACTCTTTTTTTCCCTTCTTAAGACTTTCAAGCTGTTTTTAGCGCTGCCTCTGCGCCTTCTCCATTGCTGGCTGTCTTCCTTGCTGCAGAGGAAGCAGAGCAGTGTACTGTCACCCGCAGGCTTCAGGGGTGACCGTTCATTACAGGATCTATTCTACTTTTTGGCTAAATTTGCCATCTTTCACCCTCTGGGGGAAGCGGAGGGGATGCACGGTGTTTGAGGGTGAAGGGTGGCTGCAAGGTGTCCCATCCAGCACAGAGGGTGGCAAAAAGAAATGGCTCTTGTGCCTCTGGAGTTGAGGATTACATGAAAAGAGAACTTAATCCTCTTCTCCCCTTTCTGCTGGCAACTCTTAGCATCTAGACTGGCCAAATATTGGGGATGAGGTTGTTCTTGGGTGGTCCTGGGCTGTGCTCAAACGCATCCTCCCCGTGAGCAGCAGGGAGGGCGCAGGTTTCCTTGTGCTAAGCTGGCTTTGCCTTCGTCCCACATTGCATTTTGACTTCCCCTTGCTGTGATGCTGTAAACTGGATTCATGAAATGATCCGGAGGAAAAGCCACCACGCTTCTTCCCCAAAAAGGGCAGCATGGAGACAGGAACAAGCGAGTGAGAGTGAGGTGGGGAGAGAGGTCTTCATGCAGCTCTGCTGCAGGAGGAAACAGCAGGGACAACCATGCTGAGGGTGAAAGCTGACTCGAGCGACGCTTGGGAATACAAAGCTTTGTGGGTGAGGCAATAGCAGGCTCTTGTCTCGAATTAATAGCTTTACTGAGAGCCGTTTTGTTCTGCTTTTCCTCAACAGCTTTTGAGGCAGTGGTTTTGATTATGAAACAGCAAAAATTCCACAGGATGCAAAGATGTGATGGTCTTCTTCATGTCTCAGAGCAGCCGTGCATTGCACCTGGCCAGGCAGGCAGAGGTCTTCAGGCTCATCCTCTGTTTTCAAAGGTCAGTTGTGCCAATGGGGTGGTACCAGGATGGTGAGCAATGCTCATCTCCAGACACCAAACACTACGTTCTCAGTAGTGCCAGCACGGCCATTGGCACAGTGAGCCCCTCCTCTCCTCGCTGGGTTTGCAAAGCATCAGCCAAGCCAAGCAATGTCACTTTTGTGGTAGCAGCATCCCTGATCCTCACTCCAGAGCTGGGAAGGAGCTCTCTGAAGCCCAGGTGGTATGAAGTGATATTTTATAATCTTTGGCAAAGACAGGAGGTACAGGAGGAATGGAAATATGTTTGTGTTAAAGGGAGAGTGGTGTTCTATCTGTTTCTAGCTCAGGGTAAGGGGATGTTCGATGAGGGGCATCTTGAATGATGGAAGATTTTGCTTGTTCTTTCCAAAAGGAAAAAAGAAAAAATGCAGAACAAAAAAACTACCTGCCAAATCTTGCTGGGATCCTTTAATTAATATAGCAAGACTTGCTGTTAAGGTCAGGCACAAACAGGTTTATTATCTTGGCCTGAAATTTGATCAACTATTCAAAGTTAATTATACTCCCCCTGACTCCTATATTCAGCTGCTGCAGCAGGGCTGGGTCCTAAACTGCTCTAAATCAGCTTAACTCCATGGGCTTTATGCAGCTCCAGATCTGGCCCACATAATTTTTCCGGAATATTACTGCCACTGAGAAAAGCAAAGGTAAGGAGGAAAAACAAAATCAAAAAAGGCAAGGAGAAAGTATAAGCTGCGTTGATTCATTCAGGGAGAACAGTTAATCAAGCAGCCCTCTCAGTTTCAGCTATAATCTGGAAATCCACGTTTACCCCGTTGGCCAAGGTTAATGAACTATGCTTGGTAAGTCGAAAGGCTCAGCTATAAGGATGCTGCAGTATCTGTTCACACCTGCTATGATACTGAATTTGGGGGTTTGAGCCTATGTTGGCCGGAGCTTAGTTATCTGCTTCCTGCTGTGTTGGGAGTGAGTTTGGATGCTCACATTGCACACCCACTGTGTGCAGGGATCCCCCTAAGAACCTGAAAAAACCCACTGGCCTAAGCCCTCCTCACTCCTTGGGGCCTAGTTCCCTGCCTTGTGCTCCTCTGTCCCCATGTGTGGCCGAAACAAGGGGTTGCCTGAAAACTCCCAAGACTGTCCGTCAGCAGGGTCAGGGAGAACCAGGGCTGCTCTGGTGCTGTTGGCTTCAGGCCGTGTCCCAACGGAGACAGCACTGCAAGTCCATCTGCAGGAGCCATTTCAACCCTACCTGGGCTTGTTTCTTGCCTTGACATCAAAACATCTCAGGTGTGAGCGTTGGCACCCTTACACACGTGCCCAGCTGGGTTTTCCTGATGCTCTTGGCCTTTGGGATGCCCCCAAGCCCTATGGTGTTCTAAGGGGAGGCTCGTTCAGTGCAGGAGACTTCGCAGAGCCAAGGGCAGCCTTGTGGGGAGGGGGGTTGTTGGCTTTCTAGCTCCTGGGATTTGGGATCAGTTGGAGGCAGAACTTCTGTAAAACTGATGTGGAGAGGCACAGAGCGTTTTAGCGCAATGGTTGGAACGTTTCCTTGTAAACCTGCCTGCATGGCTGAGAAGCATGAGAAGTTGTCCTCCCCTGCGGGGGCTTGTGGAGGAGCCTGAGTGGCTTCAGGCAGGATTGGGAACGATGTGCTTTTTTGTTGTTTTGGGTGTTTTTTTTTTTTCCCCCCAAGGGTGTGTATGTCTCACTTTGCGCCATGCACTTCTGAAGGGCTTCCACATTTCTCACATCTCTGTCATCCCACACAGTATATAAATATAACCTCATCCATCTGGGCTTTTTTTGGTTTGAGTGACTTTCCCTGGGCTACCCAAGAGCTGAATCCCAGATCTCTGCAGGTACGATGTGGCAGCTGAGGGTGGGGGCGTGTGCTTGACAGTGGCAGGGTGGCTGCTGCTGTCAGGCTGCATTGCCACCTGCTGGGGGCACACAGCCCCTTTCTGAGGTCACCTCCACCCCACGCTTCAGCACGGGGTGTCCCCAAGGCAGCTCCCCTGCCAGGGGCAAGCTTCGCTGGGCTCCAGCATGTTCCCTCAGGTGCTTATTTTGGGCAGATCTGCAGCCTCCTGCTCTCTTGGATTTTGTCTTCAGACACTTTGTAATGTTACGAGTTGTAACTCTTGGGGTTTAGGTTTCCTGGTCTGGGTACTGGACTTGGGTTCAGGTTTCTTTCCCTGGTGCAGCTAAAGGGATGTGGGGGACACTTTGCCCAAAGGGCTCAGCTGTTCTGGGCAGGAAGATGTGAGGAACCTGTGTTGTTCTTCCCAATGCAAAAAATTAATTAAATCAAAAATTTCTTGCAACAAATCTGCTGTACGTGCTGAGACCTTGCTGGGCTGGAGCAGGACTTTTGGTCTCGGTGGGCCCAGCCACATTCCCTTGACTGTAGTTACCATCAGAAAACCCCACTCAGATTTGGCCAAGGTATTACACTGTGGTAGAAAAACATGAACAAAATAAAAGAGGGGTAGGGGGAAAGATGAGACAGTGGTGCAGAGGGACGGAAGTGAGATGAGATGCTGGAGAGAAGCAAGGTCTGGCTGGATAAATCATGTAAATGAAGCCCATCACCAGCAGCTTTGTGCCTTGTATGGCTACTTCTCCCACAGCTGCTTTTGTGGTATCACACGTGGGATACACAACCTTAATTCTCCATTTTGCCCAGCTCCATGCCTGTCACATGGGAACAACGACCCTGTTGGGGGCAGGAGGCTGAACTGGGGTTTGTGCTTTTGCCCTGTCAGCACAAGGGGGGTGTCTGCCTACTCTGAAGTGGTTTCA
Source organism: Ibidorhyncha struthersii (assembly GCA_013398815.1). Taxonomy (NCBI): domain Eukaryota; kingdom Metazoa; phylum Chordata; class Aves; order Charadriiformes; family Charadriidae; genus Ibidorhyncha; species Ibidorhyncha struthersii. The sequence continues at coordinate 48,864 of VZSZ01000769.1, forward strand.
AAGTGAAACCAATGTGCATTAAACGACTACAGTGGTAGTTTGTAAACTGATTTATCAGATGAGCTGTGTGTCCAACTGCTAATGCTGTAGGGGCTGAGGACTGCTCATGAGGGGGATTTGTTTTGGCAACATAGTGTTAGCCATGGATTTAGCATCAGCACTGGTTGCAGTTTGTAGGCATTTGAAAAGCTAATATGCAGGAATGGGAAATGAAGTAAGTTGGGTAGAGGCAGCAATAACATATCTGTCCCCTTGCACTGTCCCTATGTCACCTCTTTCTTAGCGGAGGCTGCTGTCGGCTCTCGAGAGCTGAAACCACAGCAGGCTCTTTGGTGAGATACGTACCTACAAATGATAGTTGGTTAACAGTGTTTGGGATGTTTTTCATCTTGCTGATCACACTGGTATACACAGGTGGTGAACACAAACTGAGCCAGATGGCAATGCATTCAAAATGTTTTTTACTTATTTCTTGGGAGCATAAGGCACTTGATTTTTTTTTTTTTTTTTTTAAACAGAACAGCGCCATGGACAAATACAACAATCACTGAGAACTAAGTGCTAAATGTCTACACTTCTGATAAAAGTCCCTCCCGGGTACCTTGTTGAAGCAGGAGCAGTTGCATGTTTTCACGCTTCATCTTGCTCCTGGTCTCAGGATAGGTGGAAATGGGCAGCACCACCTCCCTGCATGAGAAAGGAAGGGCAACCAGAGAAACTGCACTACACTTCTTTCCTGTCCCAATTGCTGGTCCTCCCCTCCCCCAAAACCTTTACCACAAACCTTAATAGCAATGGAGACTGTAGAAAACCAGGCTGTATCGGACCTCAAGCAACCCGATTTATGCTTGTGCTGGGGGTCGGGATCACCTTTACCCATACCATTCCTCAGTCTGGTCTTAAAGCTTCTGGTGCTGGACAGCCACAGCCTCCCAGAGGCAGCCTGTTCCTCCTTCCACTGGGCAGGAGGGTGATTTGTTGGGAGGATCCACATCCTCTTTCTGGTGGCCAGTGCCACACAGAGGCATATTTAGGTGCGACTAAGACTAACCTGCAGGACTGTGGTCTCCAGTGGAAGCCACAGCAGGGAAGACACCTTGAATAGAGACAGCACTGCAAAAGGATGTCCTGGGAGAAAAGCACAGCCTGCGAAGGAAAGCCCAAGACTGGCCTTGATGGATTCGAGACAGGGAAAAATGTGAAATACTCTTAATACTCAGGGTGGGCGGGAGGCCAATGAGCCTCCAGGAGCCAACAGAGCGGCTGTTGTGGCATATCTTGATCTCTTCAGACATGAATCCTGGTCATAAAATGGAAGGTAAAAATAACCCAAAGCTTGTTCATTTCATCATTTTTATTAAACAGTGGTGCACTCAGCAGTTGTACGCCCGCCCCCAACGATCCCCTGATCAGTGCACGAACCCCGGGATGCGATGCTGCCATGACACCAGGCTGCAAGAACCATCTCCTTTACAGAAGCAGTGCCCAGGAGAAACCCAGGCTCAGAGCAGTGTGTCTACGCTGCCATCGCACCAGCCAAGCTGGGAGGTAACTTACAGCAGGCCTCATGTACTGCAGGATCCCACCCCCAAGCTGTTTGGTTAGCCAAATCCTGCTCTCAAGACTGTGCTTCCCCCTTTCCAGTCACCTCCCTGTGTTGTTTAGGCCCTGTGAGTGATGGGGGATGACCACCGCTGATTCTGCATGAGCTTCAGGCTTCTGACAGGCATGCCTACCCCAAAGCAGATGAGCTGTTCTGTGCTTCAGGCTGTCTTTTGATGAACTTCCAGAAACATGTGATGGCAGCAGGAGGCTGGGCTGTGAGGAAACAGGCAACCTTCCAAGAATGGTTTCTACTCATTGCCGGAGCAGCCCATCCAGGAGGTTCTTGAGGGTCTGCCTATACCGCTGTGGCTAGGTTGCCTTGTGTTCAGGCACATGTGAGCTAGCTGGGTTAGTTCTCTGGTTTCACTATTGCTGGTGCAAGAGCACGACAGCTTGGAGGTTGCCCATGCTGCCCTGCAGCTGCTCGCCTGCTCTTACGTGGCCTGCGACACCCGGCAACTGGGCCCTTAAAAGATCAAAACACACGTCCACTCTTGTGCAGGCTGAGGAGCTGCCCTCAAACAGCACTAAGTGGTACGGTTGCAGTAACTTTCACTGCACTCAGTGTTCAGCTCTTGCTCAGTGCTAAGGAAGTGGTTTACAGGGTCAGGTCCCTAATTGCTGCAAATTATCGCAGCATCAGCTAAGGACGGAAAAGCAGATTTCTCCCTTGCTAGTATCTAGTCTGCTTGACAGGTCAAAGCTATTTAACCTAGGGCAGATGTTCCAGTTGGGTAGATGCATGGTTGCGTATCAAACTACAAGAAGCAGTAACAAGGCAAACACGTGACTCATCCAGGTTCAGGAAAGCTTATAAAACAAAGCATGTAAGCAGCATCTATACGGATAACAGGTTACACACTGACAGAACTCAGTGGAATACGTTTCTTTTCCCATGCTGCTGCTGGTAGGCCTGGCACCACCTAACACCTATAATATTCATATGTAATTTTAAATAAAGACTGCAAAATAAACTTTCAAAGCTAAACAGAAGAGACTACAACCAGCAAGCATGCTTAGCTCACTTTTAGACTGGAGTTTTCCATTACACGATCAATGGACTTTTTCAAGGTTTAGCATAAGATGGCAAATAAGCACAAAAGCTAGTGGATTATTTGCCACTGGAAAAAATGCACAAAAGAGCTATACGTAGCCTTTGCCTTCAAAGAAGACAGATGGAAATTCAGGACACGGCTTTGGCATGTCACTTTCAGCTGTGCCACTTGCACTCTGACATTAAAAAACATACATAAAGACTCCACAGTCCACCACATTCACTTCATGTGGAGCAGCCCAGCTACTGAACTGCCCACTCCCTGGGTACTCAGAAAGAAAACACTTAAAAGCAACTTGCAGGGCAATAGTTTCAGTTTTTCCTCTTTTTTTTTTTTTTCTAAAGGCAACTAAATTGCTGCAACTATTTGCCAGCACAAAAAAAAAAAAAAATTATGTGGCTAAAGTTAAATTCAATAGAAAACTCTGTCCCAGGAAATGGGATACAGAAAATAGCAAAACGCTGTAGCCAACAAAATACTGCACATTTTCTCCCTGCTCCCACCTGCAGCCCTGCCTTTTTAGGAGACACCAGCAAAATCTGCATTCTGTCTTTTAAACTGAAACAATGCAACGAGATGACTAGAAATATTAGAGAACTCAGCATGCCCTCAGGAGGATGGATTTAAGTTCAGTTAGGTGAACAACGATGAGTTTGGAAGAAGGAGAAAGCGGCTTTGAACTGCTTTTCCAAGTGCAGAAGGATTCAGGCAGGAAACTGCCAAGCTCAGATTTAGAGTTCAAATGCAGGGAACTTGGCCTTGGTTGGTACCAGCAGGTCAGCAAGAAAGTAAATCGTTCCAGCCATTCCTGTGGATAAAAAAAACACAATGTGCTTCAGAGAGATTCCCTTTGGGCACCCATTTTATCAATTATCCAGGGGGTGAATGAATCATGAAGACAGAATAAAGGAAAATGTTTTCAGAAGGACCTAAATAATTTCCAAGGTCTGAACCCAAGTTTCCCAAGCAACTTAGGTACTTCAGCGGGGAAAGCATTCTGAAGTTAATCAAATGTTGAAAAGCACCTGGGAAAACATGATGGGTCTTCCCCATTCCAGCTCCCTCCCTCCTGCTTTACCTGTCCACAGGTTTAACAATCTGAGTATTTTTGCAAAACTTTGGACCCTGTGACATTGCTGCCTCAGGTCCTCACTCACGTAACTGCCCTTGTTCCTTGGCCTGCAGCAAAGTTAGAGAGATTTATGTGAGCTGAAGAACCCGTTCTTTCAGCAATACCAGCTGATGGCAAATTTTGGGGGAGCCATTAGCAGGAGCCACAAAGTGCCATAGGAGCCAACAAGGCCTACAAAAGCAGCCTCATGTGTTCCTCATTCACCTTTGGAACTGGAAAGCCCATGAAGGACTTTAATCCTTAAAAAAGCCCAGAAAAGAGACTGTCTGAGAAGCCAGGCTACAAATTACCATGAGGCAGACTTTGGCCTGTACCCATTAAAGAATTCCCCTTGAGACCTGCGTGCAGAATCTGTGCAGGAGGCCCAAGAGGACAAGATGCTCCAGCTAAGACATGAGCCAGTGCTACAAGAAGACTACTTCTGGGAAAGGTTAAAAACAGTGAATGCAATTTCCTTCCCATCCTCTACACTGAGTTTCGCAAAGACTTCAGTGGAGCCTGTATTTGGTTTGCCTTGGTGCTGGACTGGCTCAGATCCAGGAGCAAAACACAAGCATAGAAATGGAGGCTACCTTCAAAGAGAGAGAATGGCGTGTCTGGAGTCCGGCACCCATGTTGACCGTAGCTTAAACACCACTCTGCAAACTGAGAAAAGAGGAATAAAAAGCATGCAAATTTTGTTAAAGACAGATCTTAAAAAAAAATACCACCCACAACCTCACATTATCTCTTGTACAGCAAGGTTCCTGTAGGTTATTCCTTCTGTACAGGCTTGTCAGACAAGTGACTGCACTGCTGAAGGACTATCCTGGTGGAGCTGGTCAGATCTAGCTCCATCTCTGCCACACTAGAAATTACGTTTCAAAGGCAAAGGTGATGACATAAAAGGCATAAGTGAATAATCCCTTCTCCCTCCCTTACACAGGTGCTCACCTTGCAGGCCCTGTACAGGTATTTCATGTCCTGAGTGAGGTTGTACAGTGCTAGGAAGCCGTAAGCATTGCCAGCTGTCCCATGGCACAGCCCGTAGCCTTTCTTCAGTAACCCATGCTGCCAGATCACTTCGGCACACTGCAGGGCATCATTTAGGTATTGCTGTTCCCCGAAGACCTGCAGAGACAAGAAATATCCCTCTTGCCGAGGCAATTTCCTCCACACAAAGAGCATCCCTGTCTGAGCAGGGAGGCTTGGGTTATTTAGTTTCTCTCCTACTGAAGTCTTAATGCTGTGACTTTGCTGTCTAGTTTAAAGGAGGATGTTCTTGATATGATGAATGGGGCTATATGACCATTACTTCGCACACAACTAGTTGTCACAATCAGTCACCCACAGCAGGACACTCCACACAGCTGGTAAGTATTTTCAGAAATAATTTTTTAAAAGACTAATTTCCGTTTCGGTCAGTGGTCTCTGTGGGGTGATTTCATTGTAACAAGCCATCCTACTCTCAGGCACTGGGGGTCGCAACAGAGTCTTCTCCATGATGAAGTTACAGAATCACAGAATCACAGAATAGTCAGGGTTGGAAGGGACCTCTGGAGATCATCTAGTCCAACCCCCCCGCCAGAGCAGGGTCACCTACAACAGGTTGCACAGGACAGCGTCCAGGCGGGTTTTGAATGTCTCCAGAGTGGGAGACTCCACAACCTCTCTGGGCAGCCTGTTCCAGTGCTCCACCACCCTCAAAGTAAAGAAGTTCCTCCTCATGTTAAGACGGAACTTCCTATATTCAAGTTTGTGCCCATTACCCCTCGTCCTATCAATGGGCACCACTGAAAAAAGACTGCTCCCATCCCCCTGGCATCCTCCCTTCAAGTATTTGAAAGCATTAACAAGATCCCCCCTCAATCTTCTTTTCTCCAGACTAAAGAGACCCAAATCCCTCAGCCTCTCCTCATATGAAAGATGTTCCAATCCCCTAATCATCTTTGTAGCCCTTTGCTGGACCCTCTCCAGCAGATCCCTGTCCTTCTTGAACTGGGGAGCCCAGAACTGGACGCAGTATTCCAGATGCGGCCTCCCCAGGGCAGAGTAGAGGGGGAGGATGACCTCCCTCGACCTGCTGGCCACACTCCTTTTGATGCACCCCAGGATACCATTGGCCCTCTTGGCCGCCAGGGCACATTGCTGGCTCATGGTCATCCTGTTGTCCACCAGGACTCCCAGGTCCCTTTCCACAGAGCTGCTCTCCAGGAGGTCAGCCCCCAACCTGTATTGATGCAAGTTCCACATTTAGGGGTCCCCAAAGGGTCTTTGCAAGATTTCTGGTACCTTGTAGGCCTGGACAAGCATGTAGATAACACCTGGTGCCCCATGGCACCAGTGGACGAGTAGGTCTCTGGTGTCATCGATGCATGGAGGGTAGTTGCCAGATGGGAACTTGAGCTGGCAGACGTAGTCCACACTGGGCTTGACTGTGTTGTGCAGTTTTACTTGGCTCACTCCGAGGCCCAGCTAAGAGAAAGAAAGCATTAAACCAGGGAGAATTACCATTCTGCCTCTCCCTAAGAGGCCCAAGATCTGCCTGAAAGGCGGAAACAGAGCCAACTATGGCCACATTCCCTCTTGCTCCTTGTAAATGAAGTGATTTCTTTGGTCCAGGCTTTCATGCATCACAAACATCCTCCTGGCCCCAGGCTGCTCTGCCCTTCCGCAGGGACTTATTTCCAGTCATACCCTCGCGTCCCCTGAAACAAAGCCTGCCCCTAAGGTGTTAGCTGGCTCTCTAAGCAAGAGCACTTGCTGCTTCTTTTCCTGAAGATAAGTAGGAATATTTTCAGGTACCCAGAGTTGGAGTAAAGAGATGAACTGTCTAAAATCAGTATTAAGGATGAATACCAGGAATGATTCCTAGCACCTAGAACATCTCAGTTCTGAGCTGCTGGGCCAGCCCAGCTGGTGGGCTGTGATGCTGCATTTTCACAGATGTTTCTGGGTAATTGCAAGGGGGTGACTTCACTGCTGACCTCAGAAGCACGGGAGTGGCTTCAGTGTCCTCTTCCAATGGCACTGCCCCACATGAATCTGTGCAATTCTAAATTCCCACGGCAGACTGCAATGAGCATTCTCATCTAAGGATCACACTGTTCCCAGGTTGATAACTTGAAAATTAAAAATCAATACTTGTGCTGTAAAACTATTAGAGATAAAAGTCCAACGTTCTCCTCTCCGTATTTCCCTTGTTTGCTTCCCCCAAGGCTTTTTGTGCATCATGCTTGGTGGATCCAGGCTCCTTGTACTTCATACGGCAGAGAAGCATGAAGCCCATGCAGTATTTTATGGGAGACTTACACTTAAAATTATTTAAAACATCAGCTCAGGAATAAGCTCAGGGACTTGGTGCAAATTTGGGCTCACAGCACACTGCTGTCTCCCCTGCTCCAAACTAGCTGTTCTGTGCTCCTGGGCAATAATCACCTCGCATCCTCCGCTTGCCAAATCTCCTTCTGCTTAAAAAACACCAACCACCCCTTCCTCTCTGAGTCACATAAGAGGGTTATATTCATAGGAACTCCACTTATCCTCTATATGGGGCTTGAACTTTGAGGGTCCTGAAGGAAAGCTGAAGTACTTAAAACCTGGTGGCTTTTTTCCAACCTGTTGTGAGAGTTGGGTCTAATAAAAGGTATCATCTATTCCTATGAAAATTGCTATGTTAAAAAAATCTGTGTTTCTCAGTGGGTGCCCTTAATGCTTTGAAAATGCAATGTTATTTATTGCTGTGATTTTCCTAAGAGCTTAAGCACTGTAAATTTATACACAAAAGTGACCCACGTAGGGGAATTATGACCCTCATTTAGGAGTCAGGGAAGGGAATATTCCCAGAGCTCCAGTGAGTTGTGCAAATTGTGAGAAACACGGCATCAAAGCAAAGGGGCACTGCAGCTCCCAACCTCTTGTCTTACCCTGCCTGCTTCAGGCACCACAGAACTTAGCTGCTTTGTCAAAGTAAAAAGTTCCACTTCTTTCACATTTAGATATAGGCCCTGGTTTGGAAACAAAGACATTTCCCACTTTCCTACTATGAACACATTCTCTTTCACCCCTACTATGAACACATTCTCTTTCACCATGCTTTTCCTACAGAAATTCTCACTCTGTAATGATCTGAGATTGCTCTAGGTAACCACCTCCAAAAATGCAGGAAGCCCACAGATACGAACAAGTGAGAATGCTTTATAAGCAATTAACGCAAGAGGGGGAAGCTAAACCTAGCTGACCTACAGGGCTTTATTATGTGACACTGCCATTCTCCATGGAGAAAGGGAGCGTAATGTGACCTGCACTATACCATTATACCATTCCTCTACCGTTCGCCATGGAGGTGGCAAATTCTCCTTGGAGAAAACCTTTAGAAGTGGGGATGCATGACCAAACACAGCAGTAAGTCCATCAGACAAGGGATCTTGCCCAGCTTGACATCACCAAGAGCCAGTTAAAATAACAGAGTAGAATAGAACAGAATGCTCCTTCTTGTTCAAAGAAACATGAAACAGCTGCTAAAGGCCCCTCCCCTCCAGTGCTTCTCACCTGCATTAGATAGTAGTAAATCCCAGCCAAACCATGCGCTGCCCCTACATAGTACTCCTGGTACCATTCATACATCAGTGGGCTCTTTGCTGTAAAGTTCCTCCTTTTGGCCAAGCTCTCTCCTGAGGCTACAACTGCTTCACAGACCTGTGGATGGGAACGGATGCAGGTAAGGGAAACGCTGCTGTCTTGGACACAGCACAGTGAGTATCCTGACACAGAACAAAAGAGTTGTTTTTCTGCCCAAGCACAGGGAAGACTGTAGGTGACCGAGTGAAATATATGCCAGTTCAGTACTGCCTATGGATTACTATAAATGGACGGCAGGAGGGCGTATGGTGCTTTGTTCCCTTAGAACAAGAGCAGCAGGGATACCACGATGTGGTTTCTCCCTTGTTGGCAGAGTTCTCTACATCTAGGATTGATTTTTACCTGCCCAAAGATGAGCTGCATGGGAAGAGACAGCGAACAAATCAGCAGAAGACATAGTACCTGCTGAATGTGACTTTGAGGGATCTTTTCCTCTCCAAAGTGCTTGTTCACAAATATCAGTGCATAGAGATAGCCCATGCGCCCGTACAGCAGTTCATCTGGCACTCGTGGGTCAAGCTTGTGTAGATGGAGCAAACTACAAAGAAAAATTCACATGGGGGAGATTAGAAGACACTCAAAGCGACGTAACCAAGCAGTGAGACTGGAGCTCAAAAACATGATTTGTTCCTTCATGCTGCCCGCAACCTGGAAGATGTCAGGACAGTCTCTGGGTCTCAGCATTCCAGCTATGCAAGGTGAAGAATCCCTCTTTCCCCTCTGCTTTTTGTTTGGGTTATTGCTTTTATCTGCTCAGCTCTTTACAATGCAGTTGTACTACGTGCTTGGTTTTGAGCACCCACTCTGGGAAAGCTACTTGTGGGGAAACCTGGGATATAGGAAACAGTCAGCATAAAGTTGCTGACTGCTCAGGAAAGGCTGCCCACCATTACCTCCCTGTGATGCTGTTGGCACGGCAGACCCTCTGCCAAAAATTACTATTTTCAAATTAAACCGCTATCTGTTTAATTTGGCTGCTCAAGGAATGCTAGAGAGTCAAACTAGTGCTGATGGTATGTGGAAAAATCTCACCCCTTATGCTCAGAAGTCCTGATAGGAAAGCCCCTTTTTCTCCATGCCTGCAAGTGGCCAGGGTGCACTGTCAGTGGAGAAAGAGGTGCCTCCATGAGCTAAAATTCTAGGTAAGAGGTGGGGACAAGCAGCTGGAAATGTTGTTTAACATCAAGCCTCTGTGGCACATGTAAGAAGTCTTCTCTAGGGAGAGCTGACAGTAGTGAGGGCAGCTCAGCAGAGTGTGAGCGCTGTGGGCTGTCTGTGGTGCAACCCCGCACCGAGGACAGCTTGGCTGGCACCAGGCTTTAGCCCACAAGTGCAGAGTGAGAGGTCTGCTGGAGTCAGATATTTTCTTTGCCACTTTCCTATTATCATGTTGCAAAGTTGGTGATATTCCTGCAGCGCTAACAAAGACTGACAGCTTTTCACACTGGTGCTTTGTAGCCCAATTCACTCTCAATGCAATTTTTCCTTTGTTTTGCCTCTCATCACAAGCAGGGATGTGACTGGTTTTGGCTTTATTTTTCTGTTCACCCCCAAGACAGCAATCTGAAAAATGCCATCACTTTTAAAAGACCAGCATAAGTGGCTTCGCAGCTCTTCCCTCAGCTGCTTCCTGCTGTGGCTGCAACAGGGAGAGGGTGAAGAAACCAGCCAGGAGAGCTGTGAGTATATGGGGCTTCCCTGTCATAGCAGCGTGAGGAGCAGAAAATGTGCCTTGGCAGCCTTTGCTCCTGGGCAGAACAATGTGTTGCAAATGAAAGAAGCTACCAAATGTCCAGAGCACCCTCAGAGCAGTGAGAGGATGCTGGACTGTGACTCTCCACAGCAGGAAACTTTCCCTTGGCACTGGACTCAGTAAGCAGGGCGAGAGGAGAAAGGAGAGCAGTGTCTTAAAGTGGATTGGCCCCGTCTCCTCATGTACCACTTGAGATGTGCACTGCTCCACGAGGGAGACTTCTCGCAGATTAAACCCAAGAGATAGACTTTACATCCAAAACTAGGAGTCCCTCTCCATGCAGGAGTCCCTGTCTAAGCTGCTTGGGCTGAACGGAAAGCCCTGCTGCCTCCTCATGTCCCCCATCCCCAAGTACAAGGAAGGCAGATGAAGAGTAGGGTTTCCAAGGAGGAAAACAGTGTTTTGACACACGGATTCTGCCTTGCAGCAGGCTGGCCAGAAGAGATGCCAGCTGGTGATATTGTTCAGCTCTGAGATGTCAGGGAAACATCAGGTGCAATAGAAAGAATGGATAGGTGGATAAACAGCAATACCCACAGGTGGGATTTTCTGAGGTCTAGATGCAAAACCTTATTTTCGTGGGGAAATCCGGAGCAGCTGGAGCTTCTATTCTTGCTCCTTATGCGTTGCTGCTTTCCCAGCCAGGATAATCAGGGGAGGAAGGCTGACAGCAGTATCTGTTGTTTTTGAAACATGCATCGGGGCTGCATGGCATGTGTACAGCAAGAGATGCCTGGGATACTGCTGGACTAACTGCATGCAGAATTCTGCATGTTTCTCAGGTGTGAGGGGGTAAATCCACTCCTGCTCAGATATCAGCCTATTACCTCAACTGTCAAAACCCAGCAGTTTCTGGACAGAGGGAAAGCAAGGCAGCTGTAGAGCAAAATGAGATTTTTGTATGCCACTGGCTCTAAAAGCAAATCTTTAACCTTCTGAATTGGTGGGAGATGGCAGGGAAAAGAGGACTCCTGGAACACAGCTCAGATTTTCACAGGCTCTTGGAAAATGGGCTGCTCTGAAAGGTTAAGTCTCTCCAAAGCATAAAAGCACATTTGTTGGTCATGAACTCATTTAGGCCAAGAGCAAGGAGCTAAGAAAAAGCAAGCTTCTGTCTCTTCCACAGCAGGTAAAACCTGGCTGATGGATCCTCTCCTCAGGCTCTAAAAAATGAGGTACTTCAAAAGACTGAGACTGAAACAGAAAGAGGCCCTCCTTCTCCACAGAAAGGCACTTTCTATGCACTTGCACTGCATAACTTAGCAACTGTTCTGTAACTAAACAGCATACTCAAAACCTACTTCAGAGTTTTCATTAAGGGAACTATTTCTCAAAGAAATACTCTCTTTTTAAGGTAGCATGGTCAGGCTAACTGTTCTAGGAATTGGTGGCAGAGTAAGGACAGTATAACTGTACCTTCGATAAAGCCACATTTTTCTTTTTTCCTCCTCTCAGATGCATGAAGAAACCAATTTCCAAGGCTCTGCCTCTATTATGCCATTAGATGGCAGTGCAGAATTAATCATGAGTTTCCATTCTGCCACAAAACTGTAGGCAGAACACGAGGGACACAGGGAGCGGATAGCTACAGCAAGAAAACATGAATCAGGGATTTTTCATAACTTGGGGCTTGTGCATTGACCACAACTGGTGAGTACCGTTTGACAGATTAGTTCCCTTTTTGTTAGTAAATATATTAATCATAGTGAGATTCACCACTTTGATACAGTAATGCTAAGCAAAATCCAAGCCACAGATTATTTCAAGAATAAAAGAGAGTTCTGTCTCTCTCAGACTGACAGTATCCACATAAACCAGAAGCTATTCTTAGTTAAGAGAGTGGGAACCTGGTGTCCAGGCCATACAGGCACCTCTGATTCCCATTCCATGGCTTTTTTAACTGATATTATTCATCGCTTGCTCATGGCTGTTTAAAGGCACTCAGTGTTGCTACCAAGTGTCAGGAGTTTTATCTTGGTTTTGTGCTGACCACATGTAAATGGAAGCTCTTTACAGGGCTGTTTCTCACCTTCTCAAAACTGATCTCCCTTAAGCATGAAAAGCTTGCAACTGCATCTCCTTAACTTTTTTCCTTCCTCTACCACATGCTGATCTGACTGTAGGACTGCTTGTTTGTCCTTTTCTTGTCTTAAGTACCCAACAAAAATACATTTGAAAACAGTTGAGGAAAGGCAGGAAATAGAAATAAATGAGTCACAACCAGCTGCATTCAGCAGTTGAAAGGGATGCTGTATGCTGTCAATCTCACGTTTAAGTCAAAGTCAACTAACAAACAGCAAGTGGATACAAGTGACAAAATTAATCTAATAATCCTGCCACATTTCCCCTTTTCATCAAAATAGCTGTAAAGCTAAATTTAAGGGATCTGAAAAAATAGCAAACCTCACTTTCTGTTTTTTTTTTTTAATTTTGGATTTTTTTTCTTCCTGTGTTTATCGGAGTTATTTTTAAGATGGCAATGCCAGCTGAACGACATCCTTGCTGCAGGCTGCCAGACAGGCGTGTTTGTCCTTAAGATAGCTCTTTCCCCAGGGCAGAGCAAGTTTGCATTGCCTTGCTAAACTACTAGATTATGTCTCACGTAAGACTGCAACAAAATGTATTCAGGCTTGGTGGAGAATCCCCAATACAAGCCCAGACTAGCTCTATGAGCAAGAGGACCATTAGGTCAAAGACATAACCAAGCATTTTACCGAGTGATGCAGTCTTCTGACTGCTTCTGGTTCTGAAGTTTGTGGTAGACGACAGCTGCCACGGCCAGGGGCCCGGCATCTCCACACAAGAAAGTGATGGATCGTCTTGTCAGACAGCTCAGGCTCTTCTTCACGTACTCGTGGGCCACCTGAAGGTAGGCTGGGTCTCCATACACATCATACAGGTGCAAATACAGCAAAGCAATGCCTGCAAAAGGAACATAAAGGTTGCTCCCACCAGAAAAGTTTACACTTCCCACTATGCGCCCTGGCTATTTTAACAAACCTAAAAAACCTGGCCCTCAGCCTCATCTAGGGCATAAGCCTTCTAGACAGGCTTCTCAGGCACATCCAGGGGCATAACCATAGCTACAGCATCCACAGCTTCTTTTCTTGCTTTGTGACCTCCTTGTACCTGATGCTGCTCATAAGTGGACTGCAGGTCAAGACAAACAGCAGTGTCTGACCCAGGAGGTCCTGGAGGACAGCAGAGCTTCTGAGACACAGGTTACGTACAATTTTAGTAGTGAGAAGCAAAAGATGAGACTTAGACAAACCCACCTGTATCTATCAACTGTACTTGGGACTGTTGCTAAACAGTGGAGGAAAAAATAAAAATTACCTTTGGGCAAAATGGTATTTGTGCTGAGTTGTTACCCTATCTCAATTATTTTTTCCCGTGCCAAGAGGTAAGGGGCTGGGTCACTGAGCTTGGACTGGATTTTTAAAAAAGTGACACATCATCATCAGTGAGAAGCAGCACCCTTAAGATGTCCTACTTGGCTCTTTTTTTTTTTTTTTTT
>VZSZ01000769.1:69666-96536 GCA_013398815.1 Ibidorhyncha struthersii
CGGCCTTCCCCGCCGCGCTGAGGCGCCGGGTCGGGCCGCGCCGTGGGGTTGCGCGGTTGGGGCTGTGTGTGTCGGGGCTTAAAGGCCTGTTGCAGCTGCCTCTGCGGGGCTTGGATGCCCTTTTTGGCCGGCCCTGTAGGGCTTTGGGGAGCCCTTTCGCGTTTAGGGTCTCCTTGCAGCTGGCCTTGTGGGGTTTAGGGTCCCTTTTTTGCTGACCTTGTGGGGTTTAGGGAGCCCTGTGGGGTTTAGGAGCCTATTGCAGCTGGCTCTGGGGGGTTTAGGGAGCCCTGTGCGGTTAGGGGTCCCCTTGACAGCTGACCCTGTAGGATTTAGGGAGCCCTGTAGGGTTTAGGGCACCTCATAGCTGGCCTTGTGGGGTTTAGGGGTCCCATGTGGCTGGCCCTGTGGGGTTTAGGAGCCCCTGTGCAGTTTTGTTAGGGTGGCCCTGTGGGACTTGCAGGCCCTGTGGGGTTTGGAGCCCCTTGCAGCTGGCTCTGGGGATTTTGAGGTCTTGTGGGGGTGGGTACCACATGGTCAGCCCTGTGGGGCTGGTGGCCCCATGGGTGTGTGGTGTAGGTGGTGGCAGAGGGTCAGTCCAAGGAGCAGGTGTTGAGTCCTGCTACCTTCCAGCAGCAGTAGTTCCTCACTGGGGTTGGGGCTGGGCCTGGATGAGGGAGAGGGGGTCTTCCTTGCTGTTCCCTGCTGAGCTGCTGCGTGTCACCTGTGTTGGCTGAGCCACATCTTCCTGGTGAATGTAGGGTAGGTCCCTATGACTCATAGGCCTGAGCAGTGCTTTTCATCCCAAACGCCACGTAGCTGTGGTGCCCAGGTATTGGGGGTCTTCCTGCAGTCGTCCTGTGGTGGTGCATGGCTGTGCAGCCAGCCAGGTACAGTGTACCATTGGCTACAGGGTACCATTCACTGGGCTAAGTTGTCCTCGTGTGCTGTATTTCTGAATCCAGGCCTTTCTGCCTGGTGTGACACTGTGCCCAGCTCCCTTTTTCCTGACCCCATAGGCATGAGGTGGGTTGTGACATCCTTGCTCGGGGTCTGGCTCGCTGAAGTGCACAACAGGCACAGCTTTGGGGCTCCCCAGCACTTCTCGCTCTGCAGGCTTGCCTGTGTGTCTGTCAGGCAAGCGCAGATGAATATGGCTGATCTTGAAGCTCTTGCTGGCTTGTAGAAGTCTTAAGTGCAGTGCCCCTTGTAGGAGCTGAATCCATCTGTGTGGATTTAGGGGAAACAGCTGCTCTAAGAATTTACCTTTTGGTGGTGATCGAGAACAACCATGGGAATATATTTGGCTGCTGCATTAATCTTTGGGACAATTGTCTTATATAAGGGATTATGGTTTTCTGTCAATGTGCTTATTCTTTATTACAAACTGTAAAATCAGTGCTCAAAGAAAAAAAAGTTATTTCAGGAGATGGTGAGAAACAAGCAGAAAAGAGGGAATCCCAATTATGGTGGCTTTCAGTTCCTTTTTCACTCAGCTGTTCCTTGTTTAGTGAATTTCAATCATGTCAACATTGCCTTGCATTCAAGGCAGGAAGATGGGCTGTGCAGCTTTAGTATTCAGAGGCAGCTCTAGCATCAGCAAAAATAACGTGGGGTCTTCCGCTTATGGCCAAATTCACAGCCCTGTATTATGGTCTTCCCTTCAATTTGCAGGTCAAACCAATATTTGCTGCTATTCTTCCCCCAGGCACAGTGCAGTGTTAACTTCCAATATATGGCACACCATTTCATCTTCGCAGTCTTTCTTTTGTCTTGGATTCCTCCCATATTCTTTTTTTTTTTCCTTCCAGATCACTTAAAGACAAAGATGCTTCTCCTAAATAATCCTGCCTGTTCTCCTCACCCACCCTGCCAAAGAGTTATGCTTCAGTATGTTATTTTCTAAATGATCATGGTCACTCAGGCTTTGATGGACCTGTTGCTGCCCAGGATAAATCCAGAGTATCTCACTGTGGCTGTCACCCGGAGGCCAGGTAAGTGACTCATGATTTGTCCTTAGTAACGGGCCCATGCAGACTAGGGAATGAGAGAAGGAAATGAGCCTGACAGGGAAGCTGCCTCTGTGTTCTTACTGCAATCCCAGTCACTTTGGGGTGTTTGGGGTGGGGGGTGTGTTTGTTTACTTTGTCTGAAAAGTGTGATGCTAAATTCACTGAAAAAAAAAAAAAGGATGATTAAAGCCAATCTGTTCAGAACACATCTAGAGATTAATTTTGTGTGGAAGCAGCTATCAGAGTAGACAGAGAAAATGGTGAGAAAACAGGCTCCAGTAGCCTTCCTGGCAGTCCCGTCACAGTTGGCCCGAGAAAAATCTATTTCTGAAGTGACTCACAATCAGTGGTTGAAAAGATGTCCGAAAATCTTTCTACCTGTGAGAAAAGAACAGTGTAATATTTTCTGCTCCACAGCATTTTCTAAAAGACAAATCCTTATTGAATGTTAGCAGCATAAGGATCCTGGCAGTTGGTGGTCCCAACTGGACCAGCAACATGTCTGTGTGTCCTGTAGTTACATGGATAAAACTGATGTTTCAGAGTCCTCCATGAAGAAAACCTCAGGGTGCCTGGGTGTCTGCTCCCTGCTCGTTCCAGTGAGGATGTGAATTCCAAATCTCTGCCAGATGTTACAGCTGCCTACAGACTACTTGGCGTCCTGCCTGAGGACTTACTGAAACACCACCTACCTGAGAGGAGATGCCTCCTCCTGGGGTCACCATCCTTCACTGGCTGTAGGCATCTGTCAGTTCTGTAATCTCACCTACCGCTAATCTCCAGTCAGCAGATGCCCAAGTTGGGTAGTGTAAATGTGGACTTGCAAGTGGCCTTTCCAAAATGGTGGCTTGGCATCTACCCCTCTCCATAGCCTCCTCTCAGGGTCGGATTGACCTCGGAGAGTGGCCTCCATGCTGTGGAGCAGATGGGCTTGGCATGGTAATTCCATAATGATAAATGTGAGGGTTGCTTTTTCTGCCTTTAGGATTGCATGCTGTATGTGAGGGAGTGCAGTGGGCAAGGATAAGGTGTCCTTCATAGCCTTGTCAGATAGCAAAGGGGATTTGGGAGGCTGTGAGTGGAAGTGCTCCACAGAGCATGGTCATCCTCGCTGTGTGTGAGAATGTCCTGGAAGGGTGTACAGGCACAGCACTTGAGTGTTAGGAGAGGTTTCACCTACTGAAAATCACCCCAGGGGTATCTCGGTGTGTTCACAGAACTACTGCAATACAAAGTTTTGTGGACAGTTAAGAGATGTAATCCAAGTTGTGGCATTTATCTCCCCATCTCTGCTTTCTTTTGTGTCTTTTTTGTGTTGGCTTCTTTGTGTTCAAGCTTCAAACACTACAGAGTAAATGTGAGGAGCTTCCCAACTGTATTTATTAGCCTCTCTTACACATTATTTATTGAGCAGCAGCATGGCTAAAGATAATACATATTTAGGATTGATGTCCAAAGTGTCCTAAGACCTGTGAAAGATCAAAGTCAAAGATGTCCTTTTCCTCTTTTCAAATAAAAATTTGAATATCGGATGTTGTTTCAGCTGTAATGCTATGTATAAAACAGTGATAATTCTAGAAACTTTGCTATTCTTTAATGTTAGATCCATGGCTCACTGTATTTGATCTCAGTAAAAACTCAAACCTATGTTAAAAGATTGAAGACCTTAGTGCCATTCTGAAGCTAAGTAGACTTGTTTTTGGAAGGTAAAGGAAATGTTATATCTTGGCATTATGATGGTAAATTTTTTTCATTTTACAGGGATATCCAGAAGAGGGGAAAAGCGTCTTATTTTATTGGATTCTTTTTTCCAATTTGCAGTAAGCATGATTGCAGATGGCATTGATTGTTTTTCTTTTAGCAGCTTCTATGAAGAGATCATAGATCTTCTATGAAGAGATGTGTATTGGTCACAGAAGCTGAACTAAGCTAGTTGATTGTATTGGTAGTATGTCTGGGGCACAGCTCACCTATATCCTGCCTGCATTTGTTTTGGTGGCCAGATGTTAAGCTAAATATTCAGTAAAAACCAATCCTGACTCTGTACACACACAGTGGTGGGCCTTGAGTTAGCGATTCCCATTCAAATCTCAGAGATGTAGTAGGTGGTTCTCTGAAAACAGCAGCTCACTGCTTGCTAGCAGGCAAGAGAAAGTCAATTGTTACTAGGAAGGGAAAAGAGCACAAAACTAAGAATGCCCTTATGTATGTCCGTGGTTCACCTGCATCTCAGATACTGTGTTTAGTTCTGATTTCATCTCAGATGGGATAACAGAACTAGAAGGGGTACAAATTACAGAACTAATCAGATTAGACCAAAAAATAGCTCATCAGCTGTGTGAAATGGCTTTATGTGCAGGGACTAAATAGCGAGGCTAGGACTACTCAGGCTGGAAAAAAAACATTTAGAGACGGCTCTAGAAGATGTCTCTAAAGTCTTGAACAGTGTTCACAAATGTGAACAGGGGAAGGTGATATGTGAAGGGGAAGGGTCTGGCTTTCAAAGCCAGCAGACATCAACTAAAATGACTGGAGCAGCATTCAAAAGTGAAGGAGATTATTCATAGAGTTAAGCTGTGACAGGTTGTCAAGTAAAAAGGCACCTCGGTGCTTGTGCACGCGAGGGGCCTGAGCCACTGACTTCTGGGAGTTATGAGACTGCGTTCGGGAATGTTGTGTGTGTTTGCCAGTGTGCTGCCTCAGCATCAGACATTAAAGGCGGTGTTGGAGGATTTCATCTGAGCTGGTGTGTCTGGTACTGTGTGTTTATATTTTGATTTATGACATGTTAGCCTGGGTAGCGTAGTTAATAGCCTAACAGTTTTGTAATGATCTGTCTCCATGTCGGCAGCAGCTGCATCCCACTTAAACGACCAACTACCAACCTAATTGCAGTGCGCTGCAACTTGTGTTGCTGTGGCTTTCCCCTGCTCTTTTGGGGCTCAGCCGCTAGATGCCCCTGTCGCCCAAGTAAGAAGCTGGAGGAGACCTGCTCTGCCTGGCACACAGACAAAGCAGCTATGCACTGCTCAGTGCAGGGTGTGTGGGTGTTTTCTGTCGTGAGTAATGAGCAGAGATCAGTGGTTCTGTGCATCAGGTCAGAACTCTTTGGAGAAACGCACGTAGCAATCCTCTGTGACATTTTGCCATTTTCTTCTCTTTGTGGGCCATAAGATATCGACCCCCAATGCAATGGGAATCCATTCTTTCTTAGCAAATGAAAGAGAGAGGTTGGAGAGCAGACCTGATTGAGAAGAGGAGATCAGTAAGGGCTACCTGTGGGCAGGAGCAAAGAAAACCAGACAGGAAACTGCTGAGAGCTGGATGAAGCACTCCATTTTGGTGATGAGGTTATCTGGAAGACAGTAGGGTTTGTTGAGACTTTGAAACACTTTGATCCCTGGACAGGACTGACATCAAGTCAGATTTCTTTTCCTTTGCTGTAATGACTAAAGCAGTTCTGCATAGGGCACTTGCATCCTTAATGCTGTCTTTAAAGCTCAGTGTGAGGATTGGACTTGATCGCCAATGAAAACATGATGTGGGTATGGCTGATTGCTCACCCTGACTCTGTATTTGACATTTGTCTGCCACTGTATTCACCTTTGCATGTCTACAGGATGAGCAGTGCACAAGTGTGACTGTTGACTTGTTTGCTTAGCTATGTGAACAGTTTGTGACACTCAGCAATAAAATCGGGCTTTACAGGTGATCTAAGGACTTTGAGGGGCATTGAAAGGACCCTGTTGTTTCATTTCGTACCCTTTGAAGGTACCTTTTACCCCTTCCTTATAATGGAATCTGCTATTGCTCAGTGTGCAAATGTCTTTCTGGGGGGGTAAACTGTTGGGTGTCATGTTTTTAAAGGACCTTCAATCTTGAGTGTCTAATACCATTGGCAATTGGGACACCCAGGCAGCATTGCAAGGTCTGCTCTGGTCCAGCAATGCTTTGGCACCTGTGCCAGTATCTTGATATTCATTCTCTACATCCACCTTTATGGTTGTTGATATTCATTCTCCACATCCACCTTTATGGTTGTAGATTTGTCTAGATTTGTTCTGGTCAGTAAATATGTGCCCTCAGGTCCCAGGTTTGCTGTTCTGGTAGGTTTCAGGTATCTGCTGTTTCTCAGAGCACCTGTCACTCTCTGCAGGTCTCTGAAGATCACTCATCCTGGATTACCCATTAAGATCACTCACCTTGATTCCTGTCCCCTTCCCCTGCTAGGCTTGCTGCTGATTCTTGTGTTTCTGTGGCTCTTCCAATCACTGGAGAGGGAGATGGTGGCTGGCTCTGAGGAGGGACTTCTTCAGATCTTCTCGTCTCCTTCAGGGAAACCTGGTAGAGATGGGTCCATTTCATGAATGCTGTGGCCAGCATTTTCAGCGTTCAGATCCAAAAGGGAAGGCAGCTGGTGAGGAAGGAGA
The DNA here is from genome assembly GCA_013398815.1 of Ibidorhyncha struthersii. Classification (NCBI taxonomy): domain Eukaryota; kingdom Metazoa; phylum Chordata; class Aves; order Charadriiformes; family Charadriidae; genus Ibidorhyncha; species Ibidorhyncha struthersii. The sequence goes on from VZSZ01000769.1 coordinate 76,106, forward strand.
TAATCCCATTCTGATGCAAAGCAAGTCAGGGCAGGTAGTGCACAGTCAATCTCCTACTGCTCAGGGAGTGGCTGTGATAAAATCTGTGGGTCAATTTCAGCCCAAAATGTTTTCTTGCAACCGGTATCCTAGAATTCTTCCTGTAGCTTACAGATCCTCTTACAGGCACCCCTCCCTCCTGCAGATAGTCAGTGAGTCACACACCTACAAGAGGCAGGTATTCATTAGCATTACCTTACACAGTCCCTGTGCTAGTAACAGCTGCAATTATCAGTGTCAGCACACAGAAGCCCTGAGACAGCTCCTAAATAAACTACTTTATATCCTGCCCCCTATAAATGTGTAATGCCACCCAATCAACCTAATTTCCTATAGATTTCTGTCTCCTGTTGAATACTCCAGAGGCTAATAAGCTGTGAACTTCTGTTGAACTCTTTTTCTACTAGTTCAGATGTTCAGAATTGCTCTTTGCGAAGGCTTCCAGTGTCTGGTATGCCCTGAATGCACCTGGGTGCTGCTTGGAGTGAAGCTGGGCTTGGAGTTACCTTGAATGTACAGGAGGATGGAGACGGTCAGATCATCCTTTCTGACACTTGTTATAATTGTGTCGACAGTTTTATGACTGAACAGGGACTGGAGCGTTAATCAATCGTTAACATAAGCATGCTAGAAATGGTGGTAAAGAATCGTTGTAGCTGGTGGGTATCTCGACAGGCAGGTGTGGTGAAGCTCCTCTTCCTCAACTGTGTTGCTGGGTTTGGTGGTGCTGTGTGCACCCCTGAGATTTATGCGTAGCACAAAAAGGAAATAGATCAGCAGGGCCAGGTGATACTCATACAGCTCTACAGATGCTGGTGCTCACTCTCCCTCGGGAAAGAGCTGCCCCTGACTAAAACACTGCAGAAATGCAGGCTTGGATGCACATCTGCCCTTAGAGAATGCTGTTTAATACCTCGGATGTGTCCATAACTCTGCATGCTTTTTTTTTTTTTCCTCCCTTCAAAAAAAGCAAGCTGCTGTGCTGAGGGTTTTGGAGAGAGGACTCATCCTGGCTGGCACAGGGCCAGCACAGCTGCCTGTCACTCAGCCACAAGCCGTGCTAGCAGTGCCAGGAGGCAGCGCCACGCTTTCTTCTCTGGAGAGTGACATCTCTTGATGGGTCGCTGCCTGGAACACAGGAACAGAGCTTGCTGTATTCCGGACAGTTTCTTGCTCTCCTTGTCTATTATGTAGTTTGCCATGTTTTTGTTTTCAGAAAGGCTTCTTAAAGCTTAGCCATTAAGGATTGAAAATATTTTGTCAACTCATAATGTTGCTCAAAGCAAAGGGGCACTTTCCTCACTACATTCTCAACCTTGTGGCTTCCCACCTTGTCTATCTCAGATTGCTTTCTTGTGACTTCTGTTATGATGCAGATGAAAGGAAAAGAATTTAATTGCTCAGAATATAGGTGTATATGTTATACTCAAGGTATTCCTCCTCTGGGATTCTGTTCTGCAATTTCTAATTTCTCACTTTCTAATTTTCCCTTTCAAGGAGTTTTCAAAACAGTGTACAATGCAAACAAGAAGAAACCTGGTGCACAAGGAGGGAGCCTTCTCAAAGAAGGCTCTTGGGTTTAGGGAGGTGCAGATGTTTGGCACTTAAAATATCTGCCATTCTGCAGATTATCATGTGTTCTCTTGGCTAGAGTAGTTAATGTTGTTTCCGGTTTGAATGACTAAAGGTACATTGATACGGCCCTTACAGGCAGGCCTGTTCAACAGGCAGGAGAAAAAACAAGTGTGAAACCAGAAATTCCTTCGTTTGGTCAAGCAGTAGTGCTGTGCTCAAGCCATGAAGTTCATGAGCTTCTATTTTGGGCTGGTCTTGTGCTGAACGGATTATGAACGCAGGCAAAGCAACCACTGTGAAGGACTGTGTAGACTTACACTAAATGACACAGATGTGGCTTTAGTTCCTATATATTCTTCAGCCTTGGAGCAATATGATGGAAGTGTCCCATATGTATTATTTCAGGCGTGTGGAGGGTGGGAAAAGAGTGTGCATAACACCATAGCATTTCCAGTGTGGTGAGTTTGAAAGCTGATGACTGTCAAAACAGAAAGAATTTCTCATTCCTTATTTTGCTTGGATGATTTTTAGTTATTATTTATTTGCCCTTTGGAGAAGCCTAAAAAGGATTGCATTGTGATTTTTCCAGGGGGATGTAAGCAATGAAGGGATGAAATTCATCTCAGTTCCCATCACGATCATTTTCAAATTTGGAGAGAGTATATATATTAGCTGACTGGCAGGATGAATGGAAAAACTGTTAGGGACCTTTACTAGAGAGCACTGGGGTTAATGTTATAAAAATGGGTGCTGTCCCAAGAGAAGGAACATAGTAGCTTGAAACAGAGATTTATCACATCTTTAGCTGCATCTCATGGAACCCTGGGAAAAAGGCATAAATGGGAACAGAAGGCAGTCTGAATTGCCCTAGCTGCAGCTATATTCATAGTTGATACTGGGCTGGTGCTTAAACACAGGTCTCTGTATTTCTTCCAAAATATTCTGGATTTTTTTTTTCCCTCCAGGTTCTTGCTACTGAAGCAGCAGCCTTTCCTGCCTCTCTGACCCAGTTACTGAATCTTCTTGTGCCTATGAAATTACAATCCATCTGTTGTAGGAAGCTGCTAATGAAAGGATGGTGGTAAACAGAAGACTGGAAGCATTCACAGCATACCAGCACTGCTGTTGTACCTGCTGGATTGCACAGGTAAATGTATTAGGGTCAAAGCTCTGATGAAAAGAGTGTATTTTGCCAGGATGAGTTGTTGTGGTAAGGGTCAGGAGAGGAGGAGGGCAAGGCCAAAGTCAGAAATTTGTATGGGTAAAGGTTTTAAGCTCCATGTGAATCAGCAGAATAGAAAGTTTGAGTCTTTTCCAAAGTCATGGCTTGAGACCAATTTCTTCTGCTGTTGATGCTGGAAATCAGACCCATGCTGCCCAAAACGAGCTTCCAAATTCTTCAGAGCACATTCCTGAGTGTGCTGCAGCTACAGGGGGATTGCTAGGGACAGAAGGGAATGAAAGAGAGAATTAGGTTGTCTGGAAAGGTTAAGTGTGATTGCAGGAGTGCATGACTGGATGACTCCCTGACTGGAGCGGGAAAGAGGTAGTACTTGTGTAAAGCAGTCTTTTGCGGATGATGTCCCTAACAACATTTCCATCCACCCTGCCTATCAGCTGATATGCTCTTTGCAGTATATAATTTCTAAATAGTGTGTGCTTAGTTCAAATGGTGCTTTCTGTTTCTGTGACTTCTTTCCGCTCAGAGGCAGACTGTGTGAGGCTCAGACAACAGCATGTTATATCCTGGTTACCCATGGCCCTTCTGCATTGCTTGGAAGAATTCAGCAGTGCTTCTTTGCAAAGTTGCCTCTTGATAAGCTTTCTCAGCCCTAGGAGTCTGGTTTAGAGAACTCTTTTTCTTTTTTTTTTTCTTTCTTTTCTGCACAGATGTGCTATGACACTTCAGACGCTAATGCTTCAAATAGTTACCTTCTCCCTTGCTTCAGCTTTCATGTATCAGCTTTGGTGGTCCTGTTCTGTAGACTGAGAGACTCCTGTGCAATAAGGGATGCATCTGCTTTCTGGACAGCTGTCTGAGATGGAGATGATGCTTGTATGAAGCCTGTGTTACAGGGGGTGGATGCAGTAATAAGCAGTTGTTCAGACAAAGCAGCACTTCAATGTATTTTTATTCCATATTTGAACAACCCTGGGCTAGACTTGAACCAGAGTTTCACAGACAACGTGTCAGCATACCACAGAAGATAACAGCCAGTGATCTTGGATCCCTCACTGTATGGATACATGCTTTTTAAGTGCTCCCAACTCTGAGGGGTCTGTATTTTTCAAGCCTTATTTACTCCCTCAAATTGGAAATGTCAGACTGAAGCTCTTGGCAGGGGGGTTGGAACAAGATGATCTTTAAGGTCCATTCCAATCCAAACTGTCTTGATTCTATGATTCTGTGATTCTTCTTGACCATGTGGCCTATATAAGACAATTCCTCATCTTTGCTGTGATCTCCAAAGCACACGCTGTTGTTGAGACCTCTGTAATCACAGTAATGAAATGAAAACTTTCCAGTTGTACTTAGCCCTTGTGGATTTTTATCAGGTTAGTGCAATTTCATTGCACTGGATGTGGTAGTTTACAATTACTTTGGTTATAGTGGATTGTAGCATGGTGGAATCCATAGGAAGTGGAAATAAATGAATAGAATTGATTTGTTTTTTTTTTTTTTATGGCTGTAGATAAAGATGGAAAACTGAGTATTTAAATTACTTTCATCAGTACAGGAAAGCGAATAAGCAACCTTTGTACTACTCTCCTTTACAATTTGATTGCTCATTTTACTAAAATCTGATAATATTGTAACAACATCTGTTCATGAAACTATCTGAACACTAAAGCCTGTGTTTAGAGCTCTTAGCTGAAGTAGGCTTAAACACCCCCNAGGCCCCAGTTTTGACTCTTGTGGTGCTAAGCCAAGCAAATCCACAGATGTGGGTGTTTTGTTTTTGTTCCGATAGTACTGTACCATGTTGACACTGTCCCAACTGTGGCTATGCAAAGAGCTGGCTACCAGCCCGTTCAGAGGACTGTTGGAGGAGCATTAGCCAGGTGGGCGTTTTTGGTGTCTCCAGCTCTGTGGTTAATTACTGTGCTCTTAGGAAGGGAGCTCTGTATGCTTAGAGGAAGAAGGAAAAGCATCTCGTGTTACCTTGGCCTTGTCAATGTGAACTGGGGCTCCCTAATTTTCCTCAGTGATCATCTGCTTTGTCCTTCCTGAAGCTGAATGAGACAAAATGGTTCAGTATTTGAGATCCTGCCTTTTTCAAATGAACAAAGAACTAGGATTGTGCTGCCTTTGGATATATGGTGATTTCTTGCCATGGTTTAATTTAAACCCTGCTGAACAGTGTCAGAGTGAAATTAGTGATGGGGACATTACAGTACAGAATATTGTCAGGGAAAGGGCAGCCTAACTACACCCAAAGACTACAGCACTGGTCCCACTCACAAATCTGCTGGGGTTCTGTGCCCTCTTTTAAGGTGTGTAATAAAAGCACCCTCTCAAAAGCATAGACTCTCTAAGCCAATTGGTCTTTGTAGGAGGAGCCTATTTCTGGGGGGTTTGCTAAGGAAAATGCTAGTGTAAAGGGCTGTATTTGTTGAAGTACAGCAGTATGTATTGCTGGGTATAAAACTTTATCAAGTGTCTCACATCCCCATGGAGCGTGATATAGCCTTATAATTAACTCACTCATAAAGTTTCCTTGCTGTTATAAAAATACTAGCTGAATAGACAGTGTTGGAGTTCTGGGGTTAAAGTCTTGAACACTTACCTGACAGCATCAATTACTTCTTCAAAATTCTTCGCTCTCCTGCCCTAAAAATGTTTTTCAGTCAGTCAAAAACATGTCCCTTCTCCCCCTTCCCAGCTAAATGACATTGCAGATCCATATAGAAAGAATTTGGTGTGATATTTAAAGAAAGATCTCCATCCTCAGGCATGTATCTGCCTAATGCATGTCTATCTGTAAGCTAAAGCAAATGTTTCAGTGCACAGCCCAGTGTAAAACAGCCAAAGCTTTTTATCTTCCCCCCCCGTCCAGGGTAACCACAGGAGGGAAAAAAAAAGAACTAGGAGCGGGGAGAAGAAAAAAGACAAACAAATTTTGCAAATCCTTCCAATCTGGAACACCAGGCGTGAAGCAACATGGAAAATGCTGATTGATCAGGGATGCTGTATATATGGTGAGAGGCCAAGGCCGTGTTAAGTAACTCCTATGAAATGTTAACTCCCCTCCCACCAAAACCAGGAACATCTAGCACTGCACAGACTAGTGCTAAAGGGTAAGAAACTAGGCTGGAGAGAAATGTGTATTTCTTTTTCAAAGAGTAAATATATTTATACAAAAAGGAAGATTGATTCACTTTTATTCTCTTGAAGGGAAGAAGCTTTCTGTGGAAAACTTTCTGTATCTTCTCATCTAGAACACCTCAGTTGGAAGGGACCTACAACAATCATCCAGTCCAACTGCCTGACCACTTCAGGGCTGAGCAAAAGTTAAAGCATATTATTAAGGGCATTGTCCAAATGCCTTTTAAACACTGACAGACTTGGGGCCTTGACCACCTCTCTAGGAAGACTGTTCCAGTGTTTGACCACCCTCTCGGTAAAGAAATGCTTCCTAATGTCAAGTCTGAACCTTCCCTGATGCAGCTTTGAGCCATTCCCACTCATCCTGTCACTGCATATGACATCTGTTGTAGTAAAAGAAATGTTAGAGCATATTATTAGTAGCGTATTTCCTGCTCAGGACAGGCTTGGTTGAATAAGGCTGGGAGACGATGCTTTACCTAAATACTAGCCCGTACTAGCCCTGAGGTACGAGCCCATAAGCTAGTCGTCAGGACTCATCATGTGTTCCACCATTTCAGTGGAGCTGCTTTTTTCCTCAAAATGAGCCTAGCTTTAGGCCTGACCCAGTAACGTGCTGGGAACAATGAGCCTGTTTTATTTGGGTTTTTTGTGTAGTCCAGGGAACGGGTAGCTGTCCTACCAGTGGCAGTTACCATGAATCATATTTCAGAGTGCCTAGCTGTGAGGACTTGTTCTAGACAATATATGTCTGTAACCTGCTTTTGTGATCTGGTGCTTATCTCTTCTGATGGATGCTTTCTTTCTCTGCTCAATTCCTTACTTCCCTTCTGGGTATCCCTTGTCATAGATCTGAGGTCACAGACCATGGTGTGTGATGGGTCTGGCCGAGATCCTCTGTAGATGTCCACCAAGAAGGCTGATCAAATATTCTGTCCCAGGTCAAAACGACCATGAAAACAATTTGGTCATAGGATTTTTGATTTTAATGAAGTTATATTTGACTGGGAAAAATGGACTATCAAGTCAAAGAAAAATGACAAAACTGTCCAGTGAACACCGTATGTGCCTTTGCAAATGCATATAAAACTGTATGTGCATACATTGGCAGCTGAGGGACAGTTTATGTTGTAGTCTTCATTCAAGATAAAAGCCTATTTATTTGTAGTCTGATCAAGGGCAAGTCAGTTTTGTTTTCCTTTGCTACAATAAACACACTGGGGTATGATAACCTATCAAATATTCAACCATGATAGAACTGCCACAGAAGGAAGCAAGCGTAACATGGATCTTGAGCAAATGTAGCTAATCTTGCATTGTAAGGTCATGTTATTTTTAAACCATGTAAAGAATGTGTAGCACATGTTAGATAGTGTTTGTGTAGCCCTTTTGATTTGTTTTTTTTTTTTGTAAAGCCAGTTTGGACCTAAAAAGGGCTTGTTCCTCAGGGTGCAAACCGGTAGAATGTGTGAGCCTCTGGAATCACAAGGGAAAGGGATGACTCCTAATCCTGGCCCCCATTTGTAAAAATGTCTTTTTAGAAGATGTCAGGGAATGAGAAATCTTGCTGCCTCGAAACGTCTTCCAGTAAATAGAGTTCAGCTCTGGACTGAAGTCAGACATTGCAGGCTCCTGTCGAGTAGCTCTAAGACTCCTGGGGCCGGTCTCCCTTGGTTGCATCGACATGAAAATAAGAGTTGTGTCTGAGGTGGGGTACTCAGTTGTGGCACTGGGAGCAAACTGCACTTTTTACAGTCATTATTACCTGTCGGGCAACACTCTTCTGGCAGCACTCAGTTTTAGCTAACTAAGGGTTTTCTGAAATTGGCCTTTTGGAATAATGTCAGTATCTTTCAGGTACTGCAAAAGTTTTCTATGTTTCTTCCAAGTCAGCTGATCTAAGAGGAGCTGCTAATCCCAGTGGCAATGGAATTTGACCCATTTTCAAGACGTTGATTCTTTTTCTCTTGCTGAAGATAAGAGCCTTATCTTTGTCAAGTGTGGGTGAAACATGGAGTCCGTATCCCAGATAGCAGATGAACATAGCCTGGGCTGCTCAAGCCTTAAAGAAAAGTTTAATCTCCTTGAAAATGGATTTTCTCTAACCTGGGAATAGATACATAACAGTCTTGTTGTTGAGCATTATATAAACTTTACTGGTCAAAAGGCAGTCTTGACTACTGCTTACACACAAAATTTGGAAAAGAAGGGAGGTGCCAAGGTAGACAATTCAGAATTAACAAGAAATTAGCATATTATTTTTTTAAAAGCTGTCTTTCACATGGCCTTGGTTTGAGATTTTCAATTATTTTGTTACAGTATTTTTCCCTTTTACAAAATGAAAAGTCTTTATTAGCTTTTAAAACTATCATCTAAGATGTTAACTGAAACTCTCACAGGGCCTGATGGTTGATCGTTAACGCTTTTGTATCCTGAATCCTTTTGGTATTTGCTACTGCCCCTGGACACTTTGGTTGTTTTGAGGCACATTTGCTTCATTTTATAAAACTGTGCATTGACTGTGGGGGTCTGTTTCCACAGCTAAGTATTTACCTTGCAGAACTAAATTACTAGTAGCTGTCAGCTAGACTGAACTAATAGTTTTGAAGGAAAGTGAAACTGCATCTCAGTTTGATTCTGATGCTTTTTGACATTTCAATTAAAATACCAAAATGAGAGTCTTTTTTTTTTAACTGAAATTTGCTTTTTGGTTTGTGTTTTGAAAACAAAAAAAACAGAAGGAAAAATTTAATTTAAAAGAAGAAAAATATGTTTCTCAAAAAAAGAAGTTCTTCAGTAGTTCAAATAACCACTTGCAGTATTTCATAAAATCAGACTTTGAGCAACTCTGTTTAAAACGTTTCTTTATACTTTTTTGTTTGTTTGGACTCCCACACAATAAGTGATGTTCAATCAGAATTAGGAAGATGTTTCAAGTTATAGTTACTGTGTTTTCCATCCAAAAGTATGAATGTATCCACATTTTCTTCAGACTGCGCTTTTGTCAGCCAAAGACCCATGAGAAGAACAGGTTGAATTTTGCACTGTATCTCAAGCTCTCACCAACCTGAGGTTTGCGCATCTTATTCAAAGAACACTTGCGCATTGTGTTTTCCATTAATTTATGTGGCTTAAGGCTCAGATCTGAGAGTTCTCCTTTGTTTAGGCATGCATGTTTTCTGTGAGCAGGGACCCACAGAAAGAAAAAAAAAAATGATGCAACAATCAATTTGTTCATTCTTACTTTTTGTTGTGTTCTGTAAGTGAGTAGGAATTGGGGAAACTGAACTTGTGTAGGTAGGGAGGGTGACTTCTTTCCTTTGAAGCGTGCTCAAGGGAAAGCAGCTTTCGGGGCCCATGGAGTGTGGTGAGCAGGACAGTTGCATCAAGGAGCTGGGAGAATGTTACTCATGCAAAGAAGCAGTGGAAAGAAGCAGAGAGCAAAAAAAACAGGTCTTGGGGGTAGAAGTGACTAGGGACTGGAGAGGACTGGGCAGTTTGCATCTCAGGAAGGCACTAAGTTGGATGGAAAACAAGCTGCAAGCAAGAGCACACCTATAAGGACAAAGTGGGCAGCTGGGAGCAGTCCATTTTTAGTTTCTGTTCTTCTGTTGTCACTTGGAATTGTTTCCATCTGAAAAAAGAAATAATCTGAGTTTATATTCAATCATTCCCATCTTTTATTAGTTTAAAAGCAATTTGGTATTCTTTGGGAAGCTCAGTGTAGGAAAAAGTTTAGGGTGAAGTCTAATTTACTTGGGCTTTTGTCACATCCAATCTATGCTTTACTGAAACCAAAATAGGAGGATGAAAGCTCACAGTTTTGTTCAAATGGATTCAGGTTTATAATAAGTGAAAGAAAAGTCAACAATCAGCAATGCTTGGCTTTTTGGATAACAACTGGTCTGTCCATGTCTGAGGAATTGAGCAGGTGGGTTTTTAATAAGGTTTATTTGGCTTGTCACTAAGTTAGGCAAGCAAAGAAAGTCGTTATCAATGTTTATGCCACATGAAGGCACTCTGAAACAGTAAGAGAGCATACAGGCTCAAATGTCTGCTGTTCACTCAAAATTTGAGACTGAAAGGGAAGAGGAACTGCTATGGCCAAACTTTGATCTTTTTCCCATCTGTATATCTCTGTAGTATACTTCTGTCAAGGTACCAGTTGGCAGGAGCTGTCAGATCCCAGGTGTTGCAGAATGGATTAGCCATTTGCCCAAATCATGCTTCATACTAACCTGCATGTATCGTTCTGCCAGGTTTCATGAATGTTCCCAGTCATATCTCTGTGCATATGCAGTATGGTTCATATGATGTGAATTTCCAACTGCAGGGCAGTGCCAGATTTGCGTTCCAAGCAGGTGTGCTCCTGAGTTGCACACGCACAGGAGACCTGATGCTTCCACAAAACTTTTATCTCCATGTGTGAGTTCTAGAGTGTCAATCTGTGCAGGCAGAGTGGACACAGCCAGTATTTCTAGCTGTCCAGGAATTCTGAATGAATGTATGAAACCATAAATTTCTGCTAATGCAGAATTTCTGTCTGGAAAAAGATGGGGTCTGGCAAGACTTCAATTTGCTATAATTTGAAATGTGACTTTTTAAAATTTGTCTTCTGTGTTGAGGTCAGAACCATGTCTAATCACATCTACAAACCTTTTTTTGCTTCATATATGAAGGCTGAAGTTCTCTAATAATGAACTGCTACCGTTTGGCTGGACTTCAGGAAGAACAAAAAATGTCAGGATGTACAATCATGTGAGTTGGTAAGAGTGAATCAAAATGCATCACCTGATTCTGAAGACTGTATTTTCACCTGCTATGGGCCTATCCCATTAAAATTTAAAATACCCCTTTCCCCAGACCTCCTCTAAAATAGAACAAACTACGTGGAAAAAAACCACATTCTGGCTATGGCTTAAATAACAGAATTCAGGAGAGCCAAGGGGTAAGGCTTGCGCTTGATTCATGCTCCTTTCAGTTTATTTCTATATAGTCAGGTGAAGATCAGCCTTAGCTTTGAAATTCTTGGCTTGTCGCACTTTGCATCACAATTACTGTGTTTTCTAAACATTGTGGGTTTTGTTTGAAATGCTTCATTTGATCTGAGATTGACTCAAAGCAGCAGATCTGAAAGTGTAACTGAGCTTGCTTTCTATCCTGCAGCAATCCAAGAGAATCAGGTGATAGGGGATGCCTGGATGCTGTTAGTTCATTTGCATGTGAACAAGATAACTTCAGTTTATTCCCCCCCCCGAATACTGCAAAAAAAGTAAGTGATGGTCTCTGAGGTAATGGGGTTTGATAGAATTGTTAGCAGTATGCTGTGAACAAAAATTGTTATCTAGCTCAAACTTACTGTTATATCCACTGCAGTGATATTGCTTGATAAACTAACACCTGATTAGAAAATGTATGGCAAATCTTAATATTTTTCAGGTGCTTTCAAAACTCCTATAAGTTCCTTGAGAAGCAAGTGAGGCTTGCCTTGAAATGGCAGACAGGGTTTGCAAGTCACTTTGAGGGCTTTTCTGCTGGCTGTAGGGATGGAGGAGAGTATTTCTCTTGTTCCTTGTGGCAGCAGAGAATTTCAGTTTTGCTGGCACCTTCAGCTATTCTGCTTTTCCAGTCAATATTTTTGAAATGTGTTTTAGCTGGGGCAAGACAGGGTGATCAGAAATCAGACACAACCAGACAGATGGCGGGAGAGATTTCCAAGTGTCTGAAGGACACTTGGGGAAAGACCTCCTCTCTGATCTCAGCTACAAGAAGGAGAGTCCAAGCAGTTCATCTGGGCTGCTTGTTATGCTGATCCCAATCCAGGGGAGACTTATGCCACTGAAGCTCCACTGAGCTGGAGACAGTTACTTGGGACTTGCACTGATGTGAATCTAGGCCAACGTGCCCACAAATAGGCCCTGATCTCTTGTCTTTCAAGTAAGAACAGAACTATCTTGTGCTTTTTACAGAGAACTTGAAAATAAAAAATCCTGCATAGCTTGGTTGCTTATAGCAACCAAGCTGTGACGAGCAGCTTTGGGAGCTTCCATTTTGGGGTGCCAGTCCTGGGGTACCTAAGCAGGGCCTCAAGTGCTTTGAGCACTTCTCTTCTGAAAAGCAAGCAGTTTGTTTTAAGCCTCTGAAAAAGTAGACGCTTAGCTTTCTTTGAATATCTTGGCCCTGGGGATTTATAAAGCCACAGACCACTGATTTTGTTTGATTTTTATGGTACAGTGAGACTGTGTGATGAATTTCATTTCTGGTGGTTTTCACTTGTAAACAGTAAGAAAAAACTCATTTTAATGAGCACTTTGCTCTCGTTGTCCTGCTCCCTCTCTGTGTACAATATAGTATAAATGAATATGAAACAAAAGGCAGTCTGCCTTTCTCTAAATGGCTATGCCAAGTCTAAGACCATGTTAAGGAAGCCTGAGTTGTGAGTACTTCTTTCCCCTGCCCAGTATTTGAACTGTTCTTGTCTGAGTGAATCTTCTGCCTTCATGGCTTTGCATTCCTGATTTATCTGCTATGTCCTTCCTCCAGAGCCCCTGCCCAAACTTTCTTTCCTGAAAAGACCATAAGATTGCAAGTTTTAAGGCAGGTTTTAAGCTCACACAGTGTGGTTGCACCTCCATAAAGCCATTGGTCTCTGCTCTCCTTTTTCTACCCTTCTATGGTTGGTTTCTTTTTCTGTATTGATTCGCTGTTTCTTAGTGACTCAGCCTCTTCTGTGGGTCTTTATGTTAAGCAAAAGCACATACTTAAGTATGTGTCTGCCCAAACCACAGAAGGCTTGTTTGTATGTTGACAGATTTTTCTGAACTGAGGCTACTCTTAGGAATACCTGATATATTTTCTGGCCTTAAAGGGTCAACAGTTCATCACCTCTTTTTAGCACATTGGCAGTGAGACAAATAGCTTGGATGTTTTTTACTGGTTTTGGCAGAGGGAAGCTCCTCCATGATGGTGGAGGCTTTGAAAAGGAAGGTGGTTCTCACACCGGCAGGATAACTTTCCTAATCTTGGAAGGTCTGAGGTGGGCTTAATCAATTTCTATAATAAAACATGGATAAAAAAGGGAAGACAGCAGGGTTAAATCTATAGCAGTAGTCAATGGGGCATCCTTGCTGTGGAGGTGATGAAGATGTTATGTATGGCGTTTGTGGCAGTGTAAAGCTAATATAATATGAAATGTGGCTTTGGAAGAAAGCTGAGTTCTGAATTCCATGTGTGAGCACGTGTTTGTTTGTATATTAAGATGACCTTTCTAGTACGAGATATAGGTCTTTGCAGTCCATTCAGTCCATTCACTTATAAGTGTGCCTTTGCTTTCTGTACATCTCCTCTCCCATGTGTATCCCTGGATCACTACAGGCTAGAGCCAAGCAAATAGAGAAACAGCTAACTAAAACATTTCCTGGTTCCTTGTATTATTTTTTTTGTTTGTAAAAAGTGAAATCCGTGTGTCTCAAGCTCCTTGTATGGATCAGAATGATTGTCAGGTATTTTCTTGTAGGAAAAATGGTTATGTCTTTCCTAAACCACACTCAAGTTACCAGGGAACGTTGCTGGCTTGCTTGTCCCAGCTCTGCACACTTGTAAAGCTCGTGTTAAAGCAGTGAGCTCCTCTACACCCAGTCTATCTTCCACCCTATCTCTGTCTGTCTCTTTCAATCATCTGGATGCAGGCCTTTCCCATGTGTTTCTCATCCAAGTGTCTGGTAAGCTCTTCACATCACAGAGTGTACCCAGACCCATTGTGCTCTCTTCTCTGTCTTTTATTATGTGCATGATGGTTCAACCTGGTGCTATAATGAGCTGTGCAGGAAATATTTTCATGTGATATTGGCATCAATTTAGACTAATCTTAAAGCACTGTATACAAAGAAGTCCTGATTATTACTGTCCATCATTAGAAAAGGTCACCTAAGTCCTTTACAGCAGTATATGTCCAGCTGCAAAAGAAGTCTCTATATCTCTTTTTTTTTTTTTTTTCTTGCTTTGAGCTAATTGAAGCTTTGACCTGGGTTTTAAAAATGCCTCATCATTTTAGTTCTTGAAGAATAAAAACGTGCATCCTTCTCCCACAGCTTTTGTCTTCATTAGGCATTTTCATGCCTGGCTAGTGAGGAACGTGATTCTTTTTGAAGACTATAATGTAGGGTTATAGGGAATATGTGATAGTTACAAAGGTCTATAGTCAGTTAGGAAATAGTATATGGAACATTTCACCTTATTTCAGCTGTTGTGCATTGAAATTTTACCAAAACATATTTTTCTCTTGCAGACTTTTATTTTTCCTGGTGATGTCCTTTTAATTTATTTGGGGAGGGGCAGCACTTTGGGACCTGCGTTAGGACTTCTAGTGACTCTGTACTCTCCGAACACAGAATAAAAAGGCTACGGCTTTCTGCAGAGTCTGGTCTTTCCACTTCTTTTAGTACAAGTATGCTTGTAGCAGTCATAGGCTGTCCCACTAGCTAATGTGCGGACCCCAGATCACACATTGGAGACCACTCAAAAGCATACTATGAACAGTCTTAATTTGCCTAGACCACATGCTGTTAGGAGAACGAGTGATGCCGTTCCTTGTCTCTTACTGAAATGTAAAGTGTTTGTTTCAGAGCGTAAGGACTGTCTTCATTGCTATGGGTGTGATTTCTCTAGCTGGTTTTGCTGTCTTCCAGCAGGCAGAGGTAGTGTCTGGCCTGTGATGCAACCCCTAGAGCAGTGCTCAGAGACCAACCTGAAGAAAGGTGTTGCAAGGGTGTCTAAGCAAGCACACCTCCAAGGAGGGGCAGGAGGAGGTGGGGCTGCACCAGAGACTTTTAATGACAGAATAAATGGGAAGGTGTAGGGCAGCACTGTACAGTCAGTCCAGTGCGCCCGCTGTGGCTTGGTTGTCTTCCCCTGTAATCTGCAAGAGTATATTGTCTGCGCCAAATCTTGAAGAAATACATACAAGCAGATTTTTGTTTTGTCTTGTTTTCTTTAAACTTTAGTTACCGATCAGCAACTTTCAAGATGACAAGAATTTTGACAGCTTGCAAAGTGGTGAAGACTTTGAAAGGCAGACTGGGGTTTTGCAATGTGTCTGCTGATCACCGGAGTTTCTCAAGGACTGGTACCAGGTTGTTGAGCATCAAGGTAACAGTAACTGAGCTACTGTGGTTTAATAGATGTGTTTGGCATGCTGAGAGATAGCTCACTGGAGATAACAGGGCTTACCTAGACACATAAAACTGAACCAAAGGAGATTTGTCTGAACCCTAAGCAAGGGGGTTGCTTGACTAAATGGTTTTATTAGCTAAGCAAACACACTTTTTGTGTAGTCTGGAATGGAAATTATAGGGTAAATTGCTCCAAAAGGTGGAAGTTCAGGGTTTCAGTTAATTATTATATGTTATTTTCTTTAGAAACACTCCACCCTTCTATTGGCCTGATAGCTAACAGAGCAGACCTTACAGTCCATATGAGCATGAATCAACTAGATATTTAAAAACATGCATCACTTGAAGCATGTGATTAATCCTGTTGGATCCACAAAGGATCTGTTTTCAAGGTATTGAAGAATATGATGGCTTTGAGATTAATTGGAGAGACAGACAACTCTTTGTGAATGCATCAGTGTATCAGCTCTTGATTTAGTGGGTTTGGAACCCCTTAATTCACTTTCCCAACTTTCTTCTGCTCTGTTGTTGCGAGAGATGCATTTTACCAGCTTTGGTAGTGTAACTTGGGCAGGTGTGGCAGAGCACAGTGGTGAAATGGGACTCTTTGTGTGAATTCTGTAGCACTGGCAGTGTTTTGTCATCATGCATGTTGCATTGAAAAGGGACTCTTGCATACATATCCTGTTGAATCAACAGTGTAATAGAATTAGCGGCTGAAGGAGTGATATTTCAGTGGATCGTGGGGAAGAGAATTGGGCTGGGTATACCCAGTGGATGCCACCTTACCTGGGTGGAGTAGAGGGCTGATCAGTATTGTTTCTGTCCACTGAGGACTAGGGTTTCTCTTACCTGTCCCACAGCCATTGATTTTTGAGGAGGTCTCTGAGTTCCTGGCAATAGACCCATTACTTTTAAAACAAAAATTGGATGCAGAGAAAACCTAGATGAGGAAAGTGGCATCCCTATTTTCATTCATTCCTTCAGCACATGAGTTCTCAGTTTAGTTTTGTCTCACTTGCACTTAAAAACAGAGCCTGTGTTGCGACTAGCGTTCTTGCTAATGGACCTGTCTTCCCCTTGTGGAGAGTGCGCAGCAGGCATGAACTATTACCTTGTTCACTGCCTTAAAACACAGCACAGTATTCTTTCTTCCAGAAGATTGATTCTGACTCTGCAATCAGATCTGACTTAGGAGGAAGTTATTCCTCCTTGTGATGACAACAGGAGTCCTACTTGTGAATTAGGAAGCCATCATGTTTACCAGTTTCCGCAGCTGCAGCATCTGAAGAGGAAGTAGGGCTCTGACATGAGGACCAAGTTCCTTGATTGTTCCTCAGGCTGGTGAAGCTATGTTGGTTTTACATTGACCGCACATTATAACTATGTCAGAGGCCTCAGGTGGGGTAATCCCATGTTTCACATCTTCCAGGGCAGGTGCCAGCTTCTGTTGTTCCATTTTGAAATCTGAGCACTGGGCTTGAAAGTGTTTCTTGGTGTGGCAGAGCAAATTGTGACACAGTTTGAACAACCTCTTCTCTTTGGGTTTCGTGCTTCAAATTGAAACGGGATAGGAGAAAATGGAGACAATTTTACTGCCAGTGTTGCTGGGTGAGTGGAACCTGTGAATGCACTGAGAGGTGCTGTTGGCAAACGTCACAGTGTCTAGAGGATAGGAGTCCAGGATTAATACTTGGACACTTGGTTTATGACTGGTAGTGGCCTGTAGCGTCAGTATACTGATGCTGTGTATTGTAGAACAGGAGTCTGTGCAGGTATGCTTAAGTTCTCTAGGGCTTTAGAAACTGTCAAGCCAACTGGAATGCCATCCTTGCTTGTCTCTATTGCCTCTGATACGTCTCTTGCATTTTGAAGCTGGTTCAGTTATTTCTGCCATGCTCTGTGGAGTACAGCAGTTGAAAGCTTGTGATGCGCAGAGAAGTGAGTTCAAAGACACATTAGTCTGTGGTTATAAGCCTGCTGCCGTAAAAGGCGTCTTCTGCTGGTGAAGCTTTGTAGCCCATGGTTATGATTGCTGGTTGAGCTTTTCATGAGACACCGTCTTTCTTTACAGATTCCAGGATAATTCTGGTAGGCACCTGTAGCAGACTGGATCTGATGCATTCTTATACTGATGGATTAGCATCTGAAGTTTGGATTTAATGAAGTTTGTCTTAAATGACAGATTGATGGTGTCACTCATTCAAGGACTGCACACTGACAGATCTACAAGGTCGTATCTCATAATGCTGAGGCATCCCATTAAGAAGTTTCATGCTCCTGGAAAACTGCTGCCCTACCCTGATGGAGTACCAGCTGTTCTAGCATCTACCTAATGCTGTACTTGTAAAGCTAAAGAGTGATTGCTTAAAGCCAACACCACCAGTGCTGAAGGCAAGGAGAATGAATACCTGTTAAGAAAGCAATGCCAAGTGAAACCCTTAGGAGCTATTTTAACTTCAGTCCCAGCAATTGCAAATACACCCCAGATGGGTCAGAATGAATTGGGGCCTCTTTTTATTTCAAAGTGTATGACAGGGTCTGTCGCAGGGCAGCCAAGACCTACTGTGCATCTGAAGTGCTGAGTCCAGTGGAGCATTTGTACTTGCAGTGTGACTAGCTGGCTCACCACCAGGTGTGGTGCTAGCCAGCCAACCCCAGAAGTCTCTTTCTGACATACATTCTGTGACGACATCTGCCTTGGCATTGACACTGGGGAAAAAGTTGTTTCCTTATTAGACTTGATTATTTGAGTTCAATACCTACAGGAGTTTGTGCTGTCAGAGTGGATGCTTGAACTCATTGAGACTAAGAAGGCTACATCTAGTGTAGTTTAGAAGCCTGTGGCTCTTGCGATCTCCGATCAGATTTTTAACACCACCTTTGCCAGGGGCCACATGACTGTTTCAGTTCAGAATCTGGAATGCAAAACCTTGAACCTTTCCTTTCGCTTTTGCTTTAAGACAGTGTCAGGCTTATACTCCTTTTTTCCATGGGATATACAGAAGTGGAGGTGGAAGAGACTTTCTATTATACATATGTAGCAGTAAAGCAGCAGGCCTGAGGGAAAATTTAAGGACAAGTGATCCTAAAAATTTGACCTATTGCATAGCTTTGCATCAAAGTGTGGAAGTTAACTGTAGCTGTGAGACAAGTGACCAAGTAGTGACTTATGACTGGGTTTAGTGTTCCAGCCATCATTAGGGGTAATGGATATTTGTAAGAAGTTTGAAGAAAGAGTGAAATGCGAGGTAATTAAGGTGTGTGGGCTAATGGCAGAATAGGTAATGATCCTGTTCTCCCATTATT
Organism: Ibidorhyncha struthersii; assembly: GCA_013398815.1. Lineage (NCBI taxonomy): Eukaryota > Metazoa > Chordata > Aves > Charadriiformes > Charadriidae > Ibidorhyncha > Ibidorhyncha struthersii. The sequence continues at coordinate 94,526 of VZSZ01000769.1, forward strand.
GCAGGCTTAAATGAGCGTTTAGTTGCCTTTTACTGCTTTTTCTCAGTGGGATATTTTAGGGAGCATAACAAAATACAATGAAAACATGTTTCTAACTTATGTGTAAGCTAAGTAAAGTATTAGAGAGCATGAGGGAGAGGTGGTAGTTTTAGTAGAGTGGCTAGTAAGTCTCCCAAGACTGTTTTCTGTCCAGTTAAACTCAGTATATGTGGGGGAACACCATTGTGGGTGCGCAGTCTGAGATGTGGGGAATCACAGGTCTGTATTTCCCTATTGTATCCTATCCTAAAGGAGAGATGGAGCATCCACAGGTGAAAGAGGGGCACAGAGAGCAGATCGGAGAGCCCTGGGAGCTTTCTGTAGGGGTGCTTAGCACCACTGGTTTTGGGGTAATCAAACTTCTTTATAATACAGGGATGGACAGAGAGACTGCAGCTCAAAGCTCGTGTATTCTAATGCTCATCTGAGGCCAATGTAGTTAAATGGGGATGTAAAGAGTAGTGCAAGCAATAAATAGGTGGCTTGTAACAGTATAGCTGGCTGAGTAAGGAGAGGTTTGGGAGAGCTATAAAAACCACCAGGAGTAAGCTAAAAATATAGTTAGAAATGAGAGGGAGAGGAGGAAAATTTTTGAGCACTGGCGTCAGAAACTATTTCAGCTTACTGTAAAAGGGGTCTTCAGATACATTTTTGAGGCAGGTGGAAAGTAACTGAGAAAATGACTGTGTGGGAAGCAGAGAGATAGGTGAGGAGGTGAAAGATCAGTCACAAGCTACTCCACTCCTATCCCTCTGGAGGTGAAAGTAAAGGGGAGGTAAAACTGGGCCTGTTCCCCTAGAGGTGGGGGGAACTTAGTGAGCTGCTGCTGCCGGGGAGAAGAGGTGCTCATTTCCTTGGGTGCTCACTGACTTCTGCTAGCTGACTCACCTGTCTTGGTTCCCCTTCCTCCTTTGACTTTTGTCATGAACAAGTATTTGTGGCATTGTTGTGAACAGCCTTAAGAAGAGTTCAAGTTGTAGGAGCTGTCACTTTTCCACCATGGTACCTGTGTGGTGTTTTTTGCTTTGCTTTCTCTTTGTCTTGGATGGTAAAGGAACTAATCCTAATCTTCTCCCTAAAGTTAGCCTAAGTGTGAATCTTCTTCGGTGTATCCCAAGACACTGACCTGGCTTTTGATTACTTTTTTTTTTTATTATGGCCCTTTTTTCTTCTCTTAATTTTAGCCAGAAGCAAATGTGCTAAAATAAAATTATATATATAAACAAGGACTGGCAAAGAAAGTCTTGACTGTTAGCAATGCCCAGATAGATTTTCAGCCTGTGATGTCATAGTACTCACAAAAAGAGACGTTTTTCTATCAAAGACAAAACTCCTCCTTTGTTGCTGGTTATTTGGTCTTGAGAGAGTGGTCGTAGCACAGTCCTGGCTGCAGCTTTCTACTGTAAAAGAAATCTGGTGGCTTTTGGCTTCTTCTGCACGTCTGATATGTTGGCTGTTATGTAGCCAGTCAGACTTGTGTGACGAGAAATATGGCAGAGGCTGCTGTGCTGCATGGAATCATGGCCTGCCTTAGAAAGGAGATGTTTTATCATCTTCTTACTGGAGGCAAATAAACTGGCCTGCACTGAAACTGAGTTCCAGCTGGTCTTTGCTATACGTAAGTGCCCATCCTGGCCTCAGCACTTGGCATACTCATAGTCCCTCAGCAGCCCAGTGTTCAGGGTTCAACTTGGCCTTGCCAAGACAAACTGAGGGATTTCTTTGGAGGGCAAAAACTTGACTGCCTTGACTGGTTACTCTGTGAGGCAGGTAAAAAAAGAGGAAAAATTACTGGTTCACTTTTCAGTACAGAGGTTTATAGCAGACACGCTTTAAAAAACAATTGTACTGCAGATCTTTTGAGATTTTGCAGGTCTTTATCATTCATCCTGTAGATGGGAAGGGCTGCTAGAGCAGGGAGCTAACTGGAACTAAATTAATCTGTTTTTTTTACTTTCTTTTTTTTTTTTTT
>VZSZ01000769.1:96541-169208 GCA_013398815.1 Ibidorhyncha struthersii
TTTTTTTAAACTGCTACAGTGCTTTGTTTAGCTGGGACCTGAGCTAGTTAACTCTTCAAGTTGCTTTGACAAAATGCACAAAATCTAGCAATACCGCAGCAACAGCATGACCCTCTCTGTTAGCCATCTCCATCCTCAAAGCTATGCAAGAGCCCTGCAGCCTCTCTGGAGCACAGGGAGCTCTGCTAAAGGTAAAGCTACTGGTGTGTAGGAAGGAGAAATCAGATTGAAAACGGTGTGTCTCATATTGGGGGTGTGTGTGGAAGAAACATTTTAGTTGAGACTACAACAGAGATTTATCCGAGACTATATGGGGATGCTTCTGAGAAGGGTGGAGACAAAAGGACCTCACGGAAGGTCCCTCACAGGGTTTTGTTTATTTCTTGCTTATTGTTTTTCTGAAAGTGAAAATCTCTCCCAACTAACCCCCGATTGAGCCAACTGGCCTTCTTTGTAGCCTGTAAATCACTTTTCACATTAAAAACAAAACTGAAAAGACAAGGTAGGCTGTCAGCTTAGGGATATGGTAACACCTCCGCTGGAAATGTAAGCAAGAATAATTGCTTCTAGAATGCTCAACAAACAAACCAACCACTTAATTAAGAATAATAAATCAAGTAAGGGAGGGAAACATTTGAACATCTATCCCTTGCTATAGCTGAACTTGCAGGCAGGTTATTGTTGCTCAGGGACATTGTTCTGCATTACTTGAACACTGTGTAGGGGCTCTAATAGTACAACGGGGGCTTCTGTTCAACAGAAATTATTTCTGTGCTGGTCTAGTGTGTAGAAAGGCAAGTGGTCTGTGGTGGGGGGAAAGACATGCAGATTTCTGTCAAGTGCTACAGAATCATAGAATCATTTTTGTTGGAAAGGACCTTTAAGATCATCGAGTCCAACTGTTAACCTAGCACTGCCAAGACCACCTTTAAACAGTGCCCCTAAGTGCCACATCTACATGTCTTTTAAATACCTGCAGGGATGTGGACTCAACCACTTCCCTGGGCAACCTCACTACAGTGAGGGTGAAGCTCTAAAGGTCACAGTGATTGCTCTGGATTTTGGCCCTCAAGAGTTAGATGGATCTTAACTTTTCTGGTCATTTCACAGTTGTGGACTTTAATGCCTGGAGGATTCTCCCAGGCTTTGTTTGCAGTGGGGACTGAGATTTAGGCGATTACCCCAACTTGTTCCAACAAGTGGTAGGGCTTGCTTGAACTGGATTGATATTTGGGTGGATTAAAATACGTGGCGTGCTGGGTGAAAAGGTCCATCTCTTGAAACCAAGGCTGAGAGAAACTGGTTCCTACAGTTAGTCTCCTATGTCGGCAGTGTGGGCTGGGTTTTCAGCAGGCTTCAGAAAGAGCAGAGGTCCTATCCAAAGCTCAGTCTGAGGCACCCAAGCAACCTCTGTGCTTTGCAATGCTTTCGGGGTGTGGCAGCTTTCTGTAATGAGAGTCTTAGTGAGATTATGGAGCTGATCAAACTGTAATTTTGGGGGGACTAAATCTAGGGGATTTAGCCACAAAAACTATATTTATAAATGGGGGGGGAGGGGGATTTTGATGTTGCTGACTACCCCATTCAATGGGGTGAGAAGGTTCAGAAAATGACGGCTAAACCTTTTGAGAATGACTCAATGTTTGACATTAATGAGGAAAAAATGCAAAGCTAAAAGCATCCCAGATGCACAGAATTCAATTACTTGGCAGTGCAGTTTGATTTTTAGTGTATTTTGCAGTACATTAGTAATTGATCTGTGCAGTATTTGTAACTGCAGAGGAGCTCTAGATGAATGTTTGCCATGATTGTTACAAAATGTTCAATGCTGGGAATGAAATTTCTCCTTTCTGTGATTGTTCATCTGATTTACTACTAATGGAAAGTAGCTCTCCTGTTCCTTTCTACAACAAATTGATCTTGAGTCTTCTTTAAAAAAAATGCCAGTAAGAGGAATTGTTCTGCAAAAAACCCAATATGAAGTTAAATCATGGCAAGAGCTGCTGCCCGGTGCACCAGCTTGGCACATCTCCTGTGGCACAAACCACGGGGTTTTTGCACTGGGTCATTACTCTGTGACTGCAGGTCTGTGCCCAGGAGGCAGCTGTGCTTGGAGTCCAGAAGTGGAAATTTCTCAGGGCCCAAAAAGTTCATGGTCCAAATTATTTTAATCCCAGAAATTTGTTGGCAAATCTATTTCCACCTTTGCTTACTCTCTTTCTTCCCCTGCATGTCACAGGTGATCCTACTGCCTGAAGGAGTCTCCCAACTCATTCTGTCATTTCTGTTGTGCGTATCATAGAATGGTTTAGGTTGGAAGGGACCTGAAAGATCATCTAGCTCCGACCCCCGTGCCATGGACAGAGACACCTCCCACTAGACCAGGCTGCTCAAAGCCCCATCCAACCTGGTCTTAAACATCTCCATCAACAATCTACCCTATTCTAGTTTGAAGCCATTACCCCTTGTCCTATCACTACATGCCTTTGTAAAAAGTCCCTCTCTGGCTTTCTCGTAGGCTCACTTCAGATACTGGAAGGCTGCTATAAGGTCTCCCCAGAACCTTCTCTTCTCCAGGCTGAACAACTCCAACTCTCTCAGCCTGTTTTCAGAGGAGGGGTGCTTCACCCCTCTGATCATCATCCAACAGGTCCATATCCTTGCACTGAGGACTGCAAAGTTGGATGCAGTACTCCAGGTGGGGTGTCATGAGAGCGGAGCAGAGGGGTAAATCACCTGCCTCAATCTGCTGGCCACGCTTCTTTTGATGCAGCCCACGATGCGGGTGGCTTTTTGGGATGCGTGTGCACATTGCTGGCTCATTTTGAGCTTCTCATCAACCAACACCCCCAAGTCCTTCTCCTCAGGGCTGTTCTCAATCCATTCTCTGCCCAGCCTGTATTTATGCTTGGGATTGCCCTGACCCAAGTGCAGGACCTTGCATTTGGCCTGGTTGAGCTTCATGAGGTTCATACAGGCCCACTTCTCAAGCCTGTCCATGTCCCTCTGGGTGGCATCCCTTTCTTCCAGTGTGTCAACCGCGTCACACAGCTTGGTGTCGTTGGCTAGCTTGCTGAGGGTGCACTCAATCCCACTGTCCATATCGCTGACGAAGATGTTAAACAGTACTGGTCCCCATACGGACCCCTGAGGAACACCACTCGTCACTGGTTTCCACTTGGACATCAAGCTGTTAACTGCAACCCTTTGAGTGCATCCATCCAGCCAGTTCCTTATCCACCAAGTGGTCCATTCATCAAATCCATGTCTCTCCGGTTTAGAGACAAGGATGTTGTGTGGGACAGTGTCAAATGCTTTGCATGAGTCTAGGTAGGTGGTGTCTGTTGCTCTCCACTTATTCACCAACGCTGTAACCCCATTGTAGAAGGTCACCAAATCTGTCAGGCATGACTTGCCCTTGGTGAAGCCATGTTGGCTGTCACTAGTCACCTCCTTATTTTCCATGTGCCTTAGCATAGCTTCCAGGAGGGTCTGCTCCATGATCTTGCCAGGCACAGAGGTGAGTCTGACTGGCCTGTCGTTCCCCATGTCTTCCTTTTTTTCCGTTTTTGAAATCAGGGGTTACGTTTCCCCTTTTCCAGTCAGTAGGAGCTTTGCCAGACTGACAGGACTTTTCAAATATAATGGAAAGTGGCTTGGCAGCTTCATCAGCCAGTTCCCTCAGGACCCAGAGATGGAATTCATCAGGTCCCATGGACTTGCGTACCTTCAGGTTTCTTACATGATCTCGTACTTGATCTTCACTTTCAGTGGGTTGTTCTTCATTCTCACAGCCCCTGTCTTTGCCTTCTGCGACTTGGGTGGTATGGCTAAAGCCCTTGCCAGTGAAGACCGAGGCAAAAAAGTCACTGAGTATCTCAGCCTTCTTCATATCCTGGGTGACCAGGTCTCCTGTTTCCTTCTGGACAGGGTCCACATCTTCCCTAGTCTTCCTTTTATTGACATACTTATAGAAGCTTCTCTGGTTGCCCCTGATGGCCCTGTCCAGATTTACCTCTATCTGGGCTTTAGCTTTCCTAACCTGATCCCTGGCTGCTTGGACAATTTATATATATAAAGGCATTATTTTTTTGGCAAAAGCTGGAGTTCCCAGGTGGTTTCCCATGCAATTCCTAGACAGGCTAAAAAGGGTTTAGTTTCCAAATGAGGCAAAAGAAGGGGTGTTTAGTCTGGTGTGTGCAAAGACCCAGCTGTGCCACTGGATCTCTTAACGACTTTTGCAAAAGTCAGTCTCTGTGTCCCATTTTCCTCAGCTGTAAAATAGTGATTAAGCCTGTAGGGGATCCCAGTTAGTGTGCGACTCAGTTCTGCTAGACACTCTCTGAAAGAGGTGGGGTTTTATGGGAAGTTTTCCTCTAGGCTGCTTGTTCCATATCTACTTCTTCCAGGACAGCTTATATCTGTCCCTGAGGTAACAGACCACAAATGTCTATCTGATCCATGAGTTCCTCTCTTGTGTCCTACAGTGGAATGGACTGGTATATTGAATTTTGCCACCTGACACCAGTCCAACTAAGCATACACTTATTTTTAGCAGATTAGCTGTATGGTTGCAACAGAAGTTAAGCACCTATCAAAGGTCATAGCTGGATGAGACCCAGCATACTCAGCAGCAATCCTCGAGCAAACATTGAGGAGAGAGGTGATCCTTTCCCTGCAGAGTTACGATATTGGTTAATTGCAAGATACAGTGGGTGGAAGAAATGAAGGAAGTGATATGGAAGGAGCCAGGGTGATCCCACAATAATAGCAGCACGTGCTCTGCTTGCGGTGAGGTTTGCCAGGTGCGTTGCCCTCATTAGGAGCACAATGTTTCCTAAGTGCTAGAAAGAAAAAGAGCATTAGGAGACTAGTAAAAGAGACAGTATCTTGGCAGCTGGGAATGGGAGAGGGGCAGGAATACTTACAGTGTGAGAGGCAGGTGTCTTAGGTGTTACCTGTATAAACGTCAAGCCTTTTTCTCCTGTGTTTGAGTCTCTTCATGTGCTTTTCTCTAGGCGCAGACAGCTAACTTGGTGCTGGAAGATGGGACGAAGATGAAGGGCTATTCTTTTGGCTACCCATCCTCCACAGCAGGGGAAGTCATATTCAACACTGGTTTTTCTGGGTAAGGCAAAAGCAAATGAGATATAAGCACCAACACTTCTCTGGGAGCTTGTTAAAGTGTGAAAGCTTCTTTTTCCAAGCTTGGGGGGGTCCCGATCCAAGCATGTAGTGTTCTGTATAAGAAAACACTGTAGTCCAGGGATACAGAGAGAGATATAGTTAGTGAAGAGACCTCAGGCAGTCCCCTTGTGTCAGCATTTGTGGTGATGAGCAACTTTAAAGCCTGATATAACTAACCATGGTAGTGAATTATGTAGGGATCTGATCACTTCCCATTCAAATGCAGCTATTGCTGAGTCAGAGCAGAGGAGCTGTCTTTGTTCTCTCTCCATTGCCCTGATCAAATACAGGGGTTTGAAGCATCTGCAGCCTTCTGGGTGGTGGAACTTGGCTTCTGAGTGCAAACTTTTTAAATCCCGAAATTCCCAAGTTGGTCACCTATATCACCCATCCCTTATGACATTTGTTGGCTCATACCACAGTTAAGGATGCATTTAAACTCTGAGGGTAGGATCAGGTTGGCTCATACCACAGTTAAGGATGCATTTAAACTCTGAGGGTAGGATCAGATTCATGCCTAACCTAGCATGACTGTCTGTCCTCTTGAGTGGTAGAAGCCAGTGGCTGGCTTAGGATGGCAGCCAAATGCTGCCGGTGCTTTTGTTGAACTGCTTGAGCAGAGTAAATCTGCCCAGAGCAATGAGGCTTTTGGCTAGGAGAGGGACATATCCCTGGTGAGGTGCGACAGCTCTGAGACTGTTGGTGCTTGAACTTTTTCTGCAGTCATTCATAGCTGTCTTTGCCCAGCTGCCTTGTATTCCCCAAATTCTGCTCTCCTTTGGAGAAACCAGTACTCACAGGATGAGTTTTTAAATTATCTCATTGGTGAGAATGTTAAATTGCTGCAGAGGGGAATCTGTTTGCAAAGTTTTGCATTAGGAGGCAATTATTTAAGTATTTTGACAGCACTAATTACTGGCTGTGTTAATATACCTGCCAACAAGCAACTGTTTAATATAGATCAGAATGATGGAGGGCACCATAGTTCTCGTCTTGGTGATAGATTATGGGCAATAAATCTTGTCACATCACAAAAGTCAAGGAGGATCTGATGGATTAATTTCCTCTCCACATGTTACTGTGGCAGCAGAAGCTGTGTTTGCTCATTTTCTAGTGATTTGGAGAGGATGCCTGTGAAAGAGAGATCTCTTCTGTGCTGGGGAGCATACGGGCATGGAGGGAACATTCAAAAATGTAAGGTGGTATCCTCAGAGCACTCTCCAGGAACATGACCTTGATTGATTCGGAGAAGAGGAAGATAAGAGTTTGCAGCATTGTTGCACATCATAAAAGTGAGATTTGCTACCAGTTCAGGGATTGCTGTCCATAGAAAGAAACCCTGTAGTTCTGCCTAGTGCTCTTGAGCACAGAGATCAAGACTTTATGTATCCAGAGAAACCCAGCTACCTCTTTTCATTGACACAGTAAGCGGCTAAGTGCCTGTGTGAAGGAGGTGCCAACGGTTGGGGCCTTTTACAGACTGTCTGGACACATAGCAATTTGTCAGTATAGGGAGCAAGAGGCTAGTATGGGGCTGATTTTGCCGTGGCTGCGGTTAAGCCTCAGACCACTGCTTTCTGTGAAGTGGATGTTTCTAGACCTGAGTGGGGTCAGCATGGGCTCTGTGCTGGGATGATTAATATGCTGCTCTGCACCTTGTCTCCTCTTCAGGACTCCCACGTTCTAATTCATGTCATAGAATGGGGAGGCAAAACACTTCATGTGCGTACAGCTTTTGGGCTTGGAGTAGCTAAAGCTGACTGAAATGTTGTCATATTATGCTAGAATAGAGGGCAGAGAGCACTGTTTTGGGGCTGGAATGTTGAATTTTCATTAGAAAAGCACGAGGATGTACTTTTCAGAAACATTTGCTCAAAAAAAAATAATCCTAGTATTGCAGCCATCTGTTTGGTATAGGAAACAAAAAGGAAGACAGGAGATTTCCAATTAAGAAAGAAGAATTACAACCCATAAAATGTCCCTATGTTTGAAACAGCTCAGTAAATGCGTTTGCCTCCAGTAAGTCTGCATGTGTTTCCCGTGATATTGTAGTGAGAGATGGACGGGAATTTACTGAAAACAGGCAGGCCTTTGGGCAGGCACAGCAAGGATTGGACCTTGCAGCATCTTTGGAGCTTGTGCTCCCATCTGCTCCTCCGTGCTCCACAAGGCATTGTGCCTGCTTAAAGGGCATTGCTTCTCAGTGCAGAGCTGTGCCTTCATACCCCAGCCAAACCCAATGGCTCTCTGTCCTTGTTTGCTGATTACAAATAACATGCAAAGGTTAATTATGTTAGCTTTGTCATTAACAAGGAGTCTTTTGGAAGCATAACCAACTGACTCAGAAGGAGAGAGCAATGCCAAATGTGCACATGCCATGCACTTACTGCAGTTCTGTGATCACACTGCACTTTGTGTGGTTGTTTACCTGCAGCAGGAAATGTAGATTTGAACAGCAGGAGAGGCTTACCTGAAAATATTTCATGGCCATTGTTCACTCGACATGTCATTTCTCAGAGCTGGCTGATGTGTTGCGTTGTCTATATCTTCCTGCAACCATTCCAGGTTTTGTGAAGAGTTTCCCAATGTCTGGCAATTAATCTTCTGGCAGGAAGTCCGATGTTCCATAAAAATGTCTCTTGTGACTTGCTGATATCTGGTAGATGGCTGGAGTTGCCAATTATGTATTGTTTAAACAATGATGACAATAATAAATTATATTTTGTATAGGGCACATTCATTCTGAAGTGTCTTTCTGCATTTGGCTAAATATTTGTTTGGATAACTTCATCTGCTGCTAAATTACAGCTGCTTTTGGGTGGAAAGACAGCAATTGTTTAATGGATTGCTGCAACAGTATGTACAGTATAAGGGAGAAAGTGAAGGACTGTGTGTTAATTTAGCTGAAGAACAGGAGCATGGGCATGTAGACAATGTTTATCCTGTCCCTCTCTTTGAGATTGAAAGTGAGACTGGATATACTGGATCCAGAGCTGATACTTTGCAAAATCCTTGCTTGATCCTCCACTGCAGAAGAATGTTCCACCATACTTTTAGAACTGTCTTTGCTGAGAAGGGTATTCAGGCAAGTGCTTGAATAAAGTTGCTATTCCTGCGTCTCTGCCTGGGCTAAAGATATAAGGACATGCTTTGGGGCCTTGTGACTGGGGTGGACTGCTGGATCCCAAATCATTGCCTTCAACTTGCCTTCTTCAGAGATACACAAACCAACTTTGAAGCACTTAGGAGTCTTGTCAGGTGACAAGAAGGGAAGCCTTTCCTGGGAGAAGCTGCAGAGTGGTACTGTGGCAGGGTTGGTTAACAGAGCAGGTAGGAGAGAAGAAACCAGAGTAGTAGTGAGGAATCACCAGGATGATTCATAGCTGATTCTCTGATCCCCAGGCAAAAAGACAGGCATAGATTTGTCTACCTGCTCCCCCACAGAAAGGGCAGTTACAACCCTAAACATCTCAAAACCTGCAAGCTCCAGACTGGGGAAGGGACCAAGCCTGGCAAACAGCTTTGTCTGTTGGCTTTTCAGTTTGAGCTCTCTATTGCCACTGAGAGGGGCAAATTCTTATACCATATTAGGGGAAGAAGACAGCAATGACAAAGCACTGCCCACATGGGGTGCCCAGGGAATGACCAAGCCCTAGTTGTTATCTATGTGTCAAACGATATGCCATGCACTTACTGCAGCTCTGTGATCACTCTCCATTTCGTGTGGTTGTTTACCTTAAGTTAAATCACAAGGAGTCTGAGTTTGTTAATAACTCCTGTGCTTTTCTTAAGCAAAACATGAGAAGCCAAAGCCCTTCCTTGTTCTCAGTGTCAAATGTTTAATCACAGATGGCAAAGCTGGGGCAGATTCAGAGATGTGTTTGCTTTTGTACTGAGAATGCTTTCACATGAATGCCATTCCTCTCTTTTTGTCATATGGGAATTCAGACCTGTCTTGTTTTCACTGATTCTTTTGATTTCCCTTCATCTCTGGACCAATGTACTTTTCTTCTATTTCTTCTTCATGTAGATACACCGAAGCCTTGACAGATCCCAGCTACAAAGGACAGATTCTTACACTGGCTAACCCCATAGTTGGGAATTGTGGAGTGCCCGACACGGCTGCTTTAGATGAAATGGGCCTCAGGAGGTTTCTGGAATCTGACGGGATCAAGGTAACAGTGGGAGACACAGAGCTGATGAAAGGGTGATGCTAGCAGCCTGAGTGTGTGGGTTTGTGCAAGAGTTTACTGGCACCCTCACAGAAGTTAGAAGGAATCAGTGATACTCGGCCTTTTTTTATCTTCTTCTGGATTCCGTCCTTTGGAGGAATGGTAGCAAGAGATAATCCATCTTGCTTTGTGTACCTGGCCATGTGCTGTCTGAAAGCGGTGTGTTTCCTGTCAGTGAAACACATGCTACAGTTTTTGCAGACTGCTGTCCTGGATGGCTTTTTTTCCTACGTTCCGTTCTGCCTCATATTTATCTGTGTTTGCCCAGGACTGGTTGCCACAGACAGATCAAATGCCAGTGAAAGTGAGAAGTTGCTGTATTTTGAGACTTTATATGCCTGTACTACCACAAAAAGGGGAGGTGACAGTTGTGTGGAGAAGGTCATAGATATTAGTGCAGGAACCACCACCCTGTGGTGAGAGGGAATATTGACTAGGAGAAGGACTGTGTCCGTGTAGTGGTGGCAGTACTGAAAAATGAAACAAAAACATGTAATTGCAGAAACAGTGAAATGCTTTGTCTGTCCTGAGATGAAATGACTCCTTTATAAGCTATCTAACTCCACTGGAGAATGGAATTGACTTTTGAAATGAAATGCCATTTAAAAGCGTAAAGCTTTCTTAAACAAATAAAGAATCAAAATAAAACATTTTTTCTTGTCTTAAATTTTAATTTCCTTTCTAACAAGAAGTGTTTTCTCAGTTCAGTGCAATTCGAAGCTTTGTTTACCTGAAAGACACATCATTCTATGAGTTTCCTAAGTAAAATGGCCCGGGTACAATCATGACAGAGCACTGAAGTCTTTACGCCTTTGCCAGGTACCTGTTCTGCACACTCTCCCTGTGAAGACTCAGGTTTGCTATCTTTTCATTATGTAAAAGCAGCCACAGCATGTCTGCCTAGCCTCGTGTCCTGTCTGTGATATGGTTTGCAGTGGATGAATAGCGAAAACTCAGAAAGTACGGGGCAAGTGTAGAGTGATCCTTCAGTGCAAAATGACATTTCTTCTTTCTGCAGGTTTCAGGTTTGCTGGTGCTGGATTACAGCAATGAGTACAGCCACTGGCAGGCTGCTAGGAGCCTGGGAGAGTGGTTGAAGGAAGAACAGGTGAGCAATCTAGGGGTAACTGCGTAATGAGAATGGGCCTGTATGTATGGCAACAGGGGAAAGAACTCCTGGCTTTGAGTTGGTAACCACTCTTCTCCTCTGATGTCTTCTCCAGTCTGTACTGGGCTTGTTCTATGTTCCTTAGTTCTTCTTAGATTCTTCATAAATTTCTCTTTTTCAGGGTGCAATGGTACTTCCAAGATCTGTGCAGAGGGAGGTTAATTAAGTGAGGATGTTTGGTTCTCCATAAAACCGATACACATTAGATTATATTCTATTCTCTTGTCAAATGTTTCTGTTGTGCTGCTCCTAGTGGTTGCCACGGGTGTAACCTCAAGAGATGTTAGCTGCCAGAACCCCATTGACTTGAAGCTGTGGGAGTCAAGGATGTGTCAGTAAACTGTCACTGACTTGTGACAGCTGGGAGGGTTAGGTGCTCATTATTAAGGCAAAATGGGGCTCAGAAATGAGGCAGATATTTGCCACATGAGCTTTTTATTTTGTGCTTTTTAGTACAGAATCTAGATTTGAAGAACTAAGCTATTTATGAGTGGGAACAGGGAGGAGAAATGAAGAACTAGAAGTGAGGCGTCCTTGGTAACAGTGCTGCTAAGAGCCAGAGCTCCTTGAACAAGGACATGTTCTCAGCAAAGTGATCTGGCTGCTGTCTTCCTCTGTCTTAGCTGCTTGTTCTCTAACTTATCCTTTTCTTGTGTTTTGTTCAGGTGCCTGCACTGTACGGGATTGATACCAGGATGCTATCCAAATTAATTCGTGACAAGGTATGATCTGCTTCCTTTGGTCCAGTTGCATTAACCTTGCTATGGCTGGGCCCTTTTTCTAACAGTGCAGCAAACCTGGGGTATCAGTGCTACTGCTGGGCTGTCTTGACCTCAGATGCTGTGCAGGTCCCTGTGCTCTTCCAAAGGCTCTGTCTCTTCTGTACAGCTGAGGCAATGCTCTGATCCCAGGGAGCTCCCTCTCCTTGGCTGTGCTTTGGGTTTCCTGTTCTGCATAAGTGAACCAGCACAGGCTGATGTAAATGAAAGGCCTCGGGTAGCTGTGTCAGACTAGTGTGTCAGACACAACAGGTAGTAGTGTCAAGTACATGTTCCCTCAGATAGTAACAGTCAGAGAAAGCAACAACTCTGTGAGATATTGTGGATAATAGTTCACAGACAGCACCATCTTTGGTCAGTAGAAGTTCTGCTCCTCAGAGACAAAGGAATGCCTACAATAACCTAAGCTGTATTCCTAACTCAGGCTGGTTTTCTTTGGCTGAAGCCTGATATTATTTTTAATAGTCATTACTTTTCTCTGGTTTCCAAGAGCTGACAATTGCAGGACACAAGCAGGGTTATGTTACCAAATGGAGATTAATGTTAAGGTACATTTCACACTGGCTAAAACATTGATCAAAGCCAGTCTGAATGTAAATGTGCCTTGGAGGATCTTCTTTTGTAATGGATTATTTGAAGCTGCTCTTTGCTTTAGGTGATCAGTTTGGAGTCTGCAGTCCAAGCCCACACTCCCTTCCATTCCACAGAGCAAAATATGGATGACTCAGCTTGAATAGAGGAATATTTGTAGAAATGAATTCTTATGGGAAGATAGGGCCTTGTACTGCTCTTATAGACAGCAGACAAGTGCAGTTTAATACAATAGAAAATGGCAATACGTTTTCTACTTTCTTGAGACGTACTGCTTAATGGACCAGTGTTCCTTTCATCCAAAGTAAATACGCTTTCAATGTTTATCCTGTAACTTAACAGCGTATGTTAGTAATGCCCATTATACTGGGACTTTGAGTGGTATTGGTTTATGGCTTTTAAAATAGTGCATAATGTAGCCTTTTCTCCCAGTCTTCTCAGGTTGAAAAAAAACAGCTTAGTATTTCACTCTGTGTCTGTTTGTAAATTGGGGGTGAGAAGAGGGCTTCATTATGATAAATGCAGAAATGAGCAGTGACTTGTTAAATTGGACTCTAAAGGTAGATGCAGAGCACCATTTGGCTGAATAATCTGGGAGTCAAGCAAGACACAGGGTTTCTGTTTGAGAGCAATGGATTTAGGGCTTTGTCATCAGTGTTCATGGGACTGACTGCATGGTGGCACTCAGCAGTTTCTGTGGTTCCCAAGAGCTTGACTTGTTTAAGATGATGGTGACCTTTTGAGCTGTGCTCCACACAAAGCAGCCGGGAGTAGCTTTTGGTGTAAGGTGCTACTCGAGATGGGATGTCAGCCACTGTTAAGAGCAAAACTCTGTCTTTAAAACTTACCCTTAGTAGTGTGCGTGGCAGTGCAAAATGCTGATTCTTTCTTGCCCTAGGAAAGTGGCAAGGATACTTGAGGTATGGCCAACCATTGAAGTATCTGATGAAGTATTGCTAAACTCAATGAGCAATCCTGGTATGCATACTGGCCTGGTATCTATAGGGCGACATGAGTTTAACGTGTTTTATTATGAAAGTGTTATGGATTAAAAGCTACAACAAAATATTGACTTCCTTTGTTTTACTTTCCGCTTAAAAAAGTTCTTGAAATCCTTGAAAATCTTGAAATCCTTGAAAAGTTCTGTATTGCACACCCTGTCCCCATGCTGAGAAGAGGTTAACCCTAGGTTAATCTCACTATTCCAGGAGTGGGGCAAAGCCAAAACAGGGATTTTTCCACTGAGAACTTTAATAAGCAGAAGGTGGAGAAGGATATGCTGCTGGCAGAGCAAGAGTGTCCTAGCTTCTGTGAGGTGGTAACAGCATTAAAGAGTAGAGCTTGATGGAGGTGTTTTTTTTTTTTTTTGACAGCTTATTCAGAAAATAGCTTTGCTGACCTGCCTCCTACATAGCTTTGCCTTACCCCAGCTCTGCTGCTTTGTAGCTGTCCACAGGACGTGACTGAAGACCTCATAGTGGGTTTCCAAAACCAAAAAGCTTCAAACTGCTTTGTGGATTACTCCCAGATCTACACAACAGTTATTTGGGGATCTGAATTCTGATCCTCTTGGAAGGCAACCCATTTTACTGTCACTAGACAGCTTGCCAAACTGCCTATTAACAGTTTTTACTGCTGACAATGCCTTTCCCCCAAATGAAGGATTTTAAACAGATTTTTTTATATCGTGATAGGCTCATAAACTTCTGAAGATGCTAGGAATGGTTATAAGCTGCCAAGAAACCATCTCTAAACAGCTGTTCCAGTTGCTGTGCCTGTCAGCACCTTGTCCCAGTGTTCACAGCTTCTCCTTTGCTCATGCTTTGTGGTTTACTGGTTTATTTCCACAGGGTACAGTACTTGGGAAGATTGAATTTGAAGGTCAGCCTGTGGAGTTTGCAGACCCAAATAAGCAAAACTTAATTGCAGAAGTTTCAACAAAGGTGAGAAGTCATTCTGTAGTCCCAGGGCTGTACACTCTAGGTAGTAACTGCTCCCCATTTGCTCCTCTGGGAATTGTCCAGGCTTTCTAAACAAACAATTTGGGGACCTTTTCTAAACCAAACACCTTTCCAGACCTTTGAAGGACTGTCATCTCAACGTCATCCTCGTAGAATCCCCATGGCTCCTTAGGTGCACTGTTGAAGATGTAAAATTAGCTGTGGTGAGCTGGATGCAGTCTGAACAGTACTCTGATCAGAGGATTATGCTACAAAGCCAGGACTGAGAATTATTGAGGATACAGTTGGATTTAGTATATGGTGGACATTTTCAAACATAAGAAGAATTAATAAAAAGAATGGTTGCTTTCCTTAAATAAATTTCAGGAAAGCTCACAATAACACTTGATAATCTCTGTTCAGGCATAATTTTGTTGAAGTGATTCCAGAAGATATTTATAGATTTCAAACAGAGACCAAGCTAGGAATCCGCTGGATCTAATATCAGTGGTATTACCTGCTTTGTTTGTAGATATGTATAGAACAGCAGTTAAGTTTGTACTCTGTTAGCTAGGCATGCAAACTATGTTCAACTACAAGCTCAGAAGAACATTAAAAATCACAAGGATGTAGCAAACCAGGCCCACACTAAAAATAGGAACTATTCTTGTTCCAATGCAAGGGCTAAAATCTTAAATTGTGGACCCTTTGGGGATTTAACTGTGGGATAAAGAGTGCCTTGGGTGCTTAATCCCATTGACTGAAGTAAGAACTGGGTGTACGAGTCCCTTGTACAAATTCCGTGCTTACTATGGTGTTTGCAGCTACTTCAGGATCAGTGAGGCTCTGGAAGAGCTCTGCAAATAGTTGCTTGTATACTGTTCTGCACACAAACTAGTGTGTTAGTGGCATGAGTGCAACATAGTCCTGAATAGACTGCTTGGTGAGCAAGTAGGAATTTGAAGCGCAGTCTCCATCCAGGCTTGGATTTACCGTAGTGACTGGTTACCTGGGATGCCACTGGAATACATGGGCCGCCTTGCAAATCTCACCTTCGGGGATCTCCCCAACTCATGCCAATGCCTCCACTGTATTTTGAGTCAGGGCCTTATTGCTACACAGAAGGATGGCAATTGCATATTGAGGTTGTGATCTATGATTGCAGGATGCAGGTGGAGCCATTTTGAGCAGTAACTCAGAAATAGGTAAGGTTGCTGATGTTAAACTCTGCAATTACTAAGACAGAATTACTGTAAAGATGCTGCAAATAGCTTCTAAAAGGGAGATGTAGTAAGATTAATGGAGCTTTGGTGGTTTCATTATGTTTATAACTTCATTTTATAGGCTTAAAAAGCAACATCACAAATAAAGCTGAGAATGAAGTAAGCTGTTCAATGTTGGTAATTATTGGACATGATAATCTATCTCTTGCCAAACAGCAATTTTCATGTAAATCAGTATACAGTAAGATCAGGAATCTGCTTATCAATTCTACATTAGGAGTGATTGATTTTTTTTTTAAATTATTATTTCCCCCTGCTTCTTCAGATGCTAGTGGTATAGACTCTATTTGGTAACACTGCCTATACCGGGCAGGGAATGTAGAAAACTGCCAGTATTTTGCAGGAACGTTTGTTGGAGATGTATTTTGGTGCATGTGATGGTCAGAGTCCCAAAGCAGATGAGAGGTATTTAACCACTTGAAGCTAAAAGGTGACTTCTATCCACACATACAGCCCCACATGCTCTTTTTGTTCTCAGCACTGTTGCTAGCAGGAGTTTCTACTCCCCCAGACTGCTGGCTTGCAGCCTTCCCACATCATCCTTTTAGATTGGGACAGTTTTTTATAGGCTGTGCAGTGAACAGATGAGGGAAATCCTCTGGCTTTAGAGGGAATATATTTTAAACAGTTCTCTGATCCAGTTCCCAGTCTGGTTTCTGTCTAGACATACTCTCGGCCAGATGCAGGGGTCAGTGCTCTGCAGTACAGAAGAATAATAAGTGTGAGAAGTGGGGGAAGGGTTGTGAAGACAGCAGCACCTAAAATCAGTCTTGCTGCTGAAGGAAATGGTGTAACAAATTGTAGTCTAATTAATTGGATAGGGAAGAGTTTTGAGAGTGAGGTAACTAAAGTACCTCAAAGCGGTTCTGTCGCACAACTCTCTCTGGCCATTAGAACAGCCAAGGAGAACCTTTGAGGGAGATCATTGCTTCATAATATCTTGCAGATTTTTAAGTATGAATGTTGTGAAGAATTGAGGTGTCTCCAAAAGCCCTTTTAAAAAGGAAGGTGAGTTACTCTTAAGGGAATCTGGCAGATGACATTAAGATTGTTTCTGTGAGAACCAGGCACTGTTCTTGAGATTTTTGGAACTCGTTTGTCAGAAGCCTGAAGGACAGCAGGTGGAAGACCCATACAATTCCTGTGCAGTGATACAGTTCCAGCATGGACTGTGGAATTAGAATCCACTTGTATTAGTGCCTGTGAAGATATTGTCATATTTGATGTCAAGCACAGCTACATATCAGAAGTCTTGAGTGATCTAACAAGACCAGTCTCAATACAATATCCGTTCTACTCATTCTCAAAAAGGGATCGTGGGGTACTTTGCCATCTGATTATGTAGTGTGAACTACGAGATATGTTCTGATACAAAAATCATCTTTCAAATTACACAGCAGGAATTGCAACAACAGTGGTAACAGTAGTGGCTCTGTGCTGAGTCATGTCCTCAAAGGTGGATTAGGGACCACTGGTGGTTCATGTGTTGCAGCTTGAACCCTTGTAGTGAAGGGAGGTGCCTCCTTGCACCCCATCTCTTCCACCCTTGCTCCTGACATGGCAGTCACTCCTAACGATGCTCAGAGCTGTCCTTACATAGGACATTCTCTTGCATCCTAAAATCTCTTCATCTTAATCTTTGAGAAGATAAAAGTTAAAACAAGAAATGAGTTAGGATAACACAGAGGGAGGAGTTGTAATATTCTGCTAATAAGCTTCATCTTGGGTTCCCTGTAGAGGGGATATTTTTCATTCTGGCTGGTCGTAATCCTCCTATGAAAAGATTCAGTTTGTCACCCGGGCATATCGGGCATGGATTTTAGCATCTTTTCATAAAGGAGACCAGCTGTGAAATATGAATGCCAGGGAAGCTGATTAAAAGGGAGTTACTTTTTTTTTTAAAATTATTATTATTATTACACTGTGGTATTCCACAAGAGAAAAGCCCTTTGGATAAAGTACACTTACAATATCAGCTTTCAGAAGCTGACCATAACTAAAGGTAAGCACAGAGTTTGTTTTTAGAAAGAAGGCGGCTGTCTTATATGCTTATTGATGAATTGCATGCCAGCCTGAGGCTACATGCAGTCATGTAACAAGTAAAATAATTCAGCAAGCTTCAGATAAGTAACGTCACATCAGTGCTACAGCTGTCTGTCAATATGTCTGCATGTTGCAGTATCAAGGCCCGTGTAACATACAATGGTTTGACTTCACTGTCCTCCATGCTGGTTGCAACCAACAGATAAGTGGGTGTACAAAACATAATAGTACAGATTTGGGACTGGTGACAATTTACTTTGTGGAATGGGTTACGGAACAGTAACTGGAAGAGGAGGAGAAGTGTTGTCTGATATGTAAAACTGTAAGGTCCAAATGAACATAGGTCATTCTCAGTGGCATGCTTCGCCTGGTCTGCACTGCTGTGATGTGATGTGCTAGAGGTCAGTCCTAGGATAACTCCAGCTGTTCCATGCTTTCTTCTTACTGTGACTGGAGGGTCAGAGTGGCATTTAATGTGACGGACCTGTAGCTGGTGTGAAGTAGCCTTGCTCCGCTGGCATCAGCAGGATAACTTCACTTCAGCTGAAAATATCTCACCATGTTTCTGGCATTTCTCTTGGGCTGCAATAATCTGTGAGAACTGGCTTGCTGCTTCACTGCTAATGAGGTGAAATACAGGAAAAAAGCTTGTCATTAGCTATGGAAACAAGTGATTTCTTAGGGATTGCTGTTACTGCTGTAATCAACAGTATATAAAAGAGCCTTCTAACTTCTACTTTCACAGAAAAATGAAGGAAGCGCTAATGTCTGCAGTACTTCTGGAGATTTCCATGTAAATTGATTGTTAAGTACCAGTTGCTGCAATGCTGGTGAAAAGTTGTTCTACTCCTCTTCCCTCTGTTTTGGGAGCAGAGGGTGGTCTGTCATTTACAATATGGTCTGTCTTTTTATAGGAAGTCAAGGTTTATGGCAGAGGGAATCCAATTAAAGTTGTAGCTGTTGACTGTGGGTTGAAGCACAACGTTGTCCGTCTGCTGGTAAAGGTAGGTCAGTGCTTTAGGTCCTTCATCTCTTGTTTTGCTTTGGTAAAAACCTCACTTATATTCACTATCCTTCCTTCCACCTGGACACATCCATTCTAGTAGCAGTTTCCCTCCTAAAACGAGGTACAATTTTTAGGATGATTTTTGTGGACTGGGAGGTGTTTTCTGAATGTGGAACGCTGTATTGAGGGGGTAAGGAAGAGGACCTGTGCAGCAAATCCTCAGCCATGAGAAGAATTCCTAGCATGTGAGCTTTAAAAAGACAAGGCGCTGTCTCTCTAAAGAACAACCAAGGAAGGTCAACCCAGCATTGTCAAAAATAAATAAATGAGGGGAAAAAAATTTGCACTGAGGGTGGTGAATGGCTGAAACAGGCCCAGAAACGTTGTGGAACGCCTGTCCTTGAAGATACTGAAAACTCAACTGACCAGTGCCCTCAGCAACCTGCCCTAAAGTTGCAGTTACCCCTGCTTTGAGCAGGGATTGGACCCGATGACCTCCGGAGGTCCCTCCAGCCTTAGTTATTCTTTAGTTCTGTGATTCTGTGAAAATCTTTTCCTGTTATTAGCACAGTGGTGTAGCAGTCCTTGATTCTCTAGGCATACAGGAGGAATGAATGCGGTGTCCTCTCATTCTCTAGGTGTACAAGGTTTCCCTGTTTCTGTTTTTCAGTTAATGTGGATGTTCGACCCGTTGTTGATGTGCAGAACTATTTCTGGCATTCACAGAATGAGGCTGTGCAGCCTTATTTTAGCTGTTAGGATGAAGGTACTGTGTAAAAGTGAACATATTTTACGTGTGTGCATACACACTTATTTTGCATTCCATTAGTAAGTTTTGATCTCATTAGTGAATTTCAGACAAACTTGAAAAACACTGCGGTGGCTCAAAGAGACTAAGTCTGCCAGCGTTGTGAAAATAAGCCGGGCAGATTGTGGAGAGAAACCTCATTATTGTCCCTGGCAAATGAATGACTGAAATCCGAACTCAGCCTCTGAGATATGAGAGCACAGGAACAACCTCCTGACACAAATTCATTTGTTCCTCTCCTCCCCTCATTTCTTGTGCCCTTGATTTTTTTCCCAGCGTGGTGCAGAAGTGCATTTGGTTCCATGGGACCATGATTTCACCAGTATGGATTATGATGGGCTCATAATTTCTGGAGGTCCGGGGGATCCCATGAAGGCCCAGGAGGTGATTCAGAATGTCAGAAAGGTACAGTGTAATAGCCATAAGCCAATTATTCTTGTTTATTTGTCTTTTTTTTTTTTTTTAAGTGCCTGAAATCTAAACAGCTGATTGTACAAACGTTACGGACCAGATGTCGTTCAGTCATTTTGACTGCCTGGGATGTTCCTCATCTTGGTCCACTGGAAGTTTTCTCCAGACCAGTATTTACAATAAGGCTATAAAGACCTTGGTGAACAATACATAGTAAACGTGATTACCAAAATTACCCTCGGTGCCTTAAAGTACCCAGTGCTCTTTCAGGACCTCTGTGACCTTATGAAAGAACAGGCCTGAGTTCACAGTGCTCCCATTTGAAATAATGTCACACATTAAACGTCTGTGATGCAGAGTGTCATTGCTTATTCCCCTCAGGTAGACCGAGACACCAAGCTGTCCTCTGAGGCTTCCCTCTGGAGCAGAGGAGAGGACGAAACTTTCCTTTATAGGCTGTTGCCACCCTTGCATTCAGCTTTTTCCCAAGTCTGTGTGGCTAGAGTGAGGGGACTAGCATGGTTTATGCTGGAATTGCTGAATGGAGACACTCCAGTATCTCTCGAAAACCTTTTCATTTCAGGTCCTGGAGAGCAATCGCCCAGAGCCCTTATTTGGAATTAGCATGGGGAATCTAATCACTGGAATAGCAGCCGGAGCTACTTCCTACAAGATGCAGATGGCCAACAGGTGCAGCAGCTCTTCTGCTTCCTAGGGCCCAGCTAGACCTGCTCAGCAGTGCAAGAGGCCACAGAGCAGCAGTGCTCTGCTTCTCACCTGCCTTAATGGAAGCTAGTATGGCAGTAACATTACTTCTTCATTCCAGCCATTCTCCTTGCTTTTAATTTAAACTGCCATGTCATGCCTTGCTTTTTTTGAGGGTGTTTTGAAAGTGTGCGGTGTAATTGATCCTCATCGAACTGAAGGATAGCAAAGTTTCTCCTAGGATTTATCATTTTGAGATTCACTGCCAGTATTGAAGACCTACTATTGAACTGCTATGTGTAGCCCCACAGTTATCAGCTCTTCCTAATTGTGGCATTTGGACATATCTAGCACTTCTGTCCCCTGTTCTCTGATCCTTTCTCTTTCAGAGGACAGAACCAGCCTGTCCTGAATGCAGTGAATGGACAGGCTGTCATCACTGCTCAGAACCACAGTTATGCCATCGACAGCTCTACCCTCCCACCTGGCTGGAAACCTCTTTTTGTGAATGCCAATGATCAAACGAATGAGGTGAGCTCATGCTTTCCAGATACCTGCGCATAGCAGCCTCTAGTGAGCAAAGGCTCCTGGAAGCTTGCTATCAGATTACAATAACTTAATCAGGACTAAACTTGATCTGCTTTACTTGGGGTCCTGCCTTACACCCCAAAAGGGGATGAGCCAGTACCACTGTTCTCCATACTAACCCAAGTGTAGGATGGCAACAGTGATCTTATGATTTCCCTTGAATGGCTGCCTTATTGACTTCTGTGATTTCCCTGCTGTTAGTGGTGCTCACTCAATTACCGTTGTCTTAGGGCTTGTGCTGCAGGTGTGCTAGGCTGTGTCACTGTTTTGTTGTGTTGGCTTTGTGTTGCCTGCACAGAAAGAGAATATTATTGCAGTCTAATTTGGTCTGTTACTGTAAATAGAATTCCAAGGACTAAAGTCATGAGGGACAGGGGCAGTTACCTTGTGAGAACAACTTATAGTATCTAAGGTAGAGGTCACATGTCAAGTGACGTCCATGTAGGGAAAAAAAATTAAAAATACCTGGCCTCTGGTAGTTCACAGCTGAACACGGAAAAGCATAGGAAGGGAAACAGTATCCCACAGCTCTGTTTTGACCAGGTTAGACAAGACATTGAGATGGATCTGGGGTTTTGTAATTGCCCATTTTAAATCTTGTCCATTAGGCCCATTGTTGTACAAGTCAGTGAAGTCTTGTTATTTATCAGAACGTCATTGAAAAGAAAGTATTTTTAAAAGCAATTTCACCCACCGGAATATGCCTCTCTGTTGTTTTGTAGAAATGCCCCACATCAAGCTTGGCAGATTGAACAGTGCTGTTCTGGCATATCCTGGCTATACTTTGCAGGATCGAGGAGCAGTGATTTCCAGCTGATGGTTTTAGAATAAGTTTGTTGTTTGTCAGTTGCTTTTTTTTCATCCTTGCAGATGTAGCTAAACAGAGACAAATGTTACCAAACAAGATATTAATAAAAAAATTTGCATCTGTTTGGTTCAATTTTTGAAATGAGTTTGTTTTAGCTGGGTTCACAAACTGAACCCTTTCATCCTCAGGCCTTTCATGTTTTCTTTAGCTGAAGATTGGAGACAAATGTGATGGTGCTTTTGCATAAAGCAGATGATAAGGTTGGACATGAGTCTTCTGGATCTAGAAGTATGACATTCTTTTATGTGAGCTAAAGAACCATTTCAGTGAGCCCCAAAGCAGCACCAGTCTCCTAAACCTTCATAGATAGAGAGGGACAAGGAGCCATGTTTTTTTTGCATGGAGTGCACAACGAACAGGAACAGGGTTCAATAGACTCTCATGTGCAGTCTGTTGTGTTCTTCTGTTTGAAAGAGAAAAAACCACTTTGTGTGACTGACCTGACCTATCACAGCTGGACAGGGCCAACACAGGTTTGCAAATACTCACAAACCATGGATTGAATATTTGTAAAGATATTTGTATGTAATTAGAAGCAACATGAGCATTCAGGGGAAATGTGACAGATCAATGACATTCTTTACTCTGAGGGCAGAAACTCATACCATAATGGATCAGTGGTGGTCAGTAGCTCATCTCTCATCCTTGTCCTATCCCAGCGTCCCACCCTGCAGCTCTGGATGGCACTGTTGCTCTACAGGAGCTGTTGGGACTCCTTTGTCCATTCCTAAGGGAAGCAGGTGGTATCAGAATTTTTCCTGGGTTACCTCTTAAGGGACTTCTCTACTTCCATCTGGAATTGGGTGCCGTAAGCAATGACACAGCTACAGGGTAGTCTCCCAGTGGACCACGCTGCTTGGTGCTATCGGGCCATACAAATGAGAAGTCTGTTTTTCCTGGCTCCAACTGAAACTAAAAGCACTGTCTCCAAACTCGCTTTAGGTCCTTCATAGCTATTGTTTGTCCAGAGCAGTGGTCCCGCTTCGTCACAGGCCTGACAATGACCCAGGGCAGAGATCATGTGCAAGGCCTTGTGTCAGTATTTCAAATGAGCTATGGAAGTAAAGAGGGTGACCCAAATCCATCTCTCCTGTAACAGAACCAACCAGATCAGGGTGGTAAAACCATTAATTCCATAATCGCCTTGCCCAAGATGATCTTTTCTTGCCATGTATGTTTTTCTTCTCTGCATGGTCCAGGATTACCTCTGGAGGGAGACTAGCTTATCTGCTCTGTTAAGTGCTTACAACTTAATAGTGTTTGCTGTTATAGTGAAAGTGATGTCTCCACTATGCTTCTTGTCCATGCACAGCTCAGTGGGCATTGGAACATTAGCAGACAAGCAAGAGGCTCAGTCTCTCAGATAAGACATTGTTTGAAGACTGGGAATGAAATGGGTGTAAATTTGGCAGCCCCTTTAGAGACACCCCAGCCCTTTGGCCTTCCTTGCTTACAGGGCTAAGGTGTGGCTTTCTGTTCTCTTGCCCACTTGCAAGGAGGTGTCTAAGATGATTGTTTTTATTTCTGCAGGGAATTATGCATGAGACCAGACCGATTTTCACAGCGCAGTTCTACCCAGATGCAAATCCTGGGCCAAGAGACACAGAGGTATTGTACGAGAGTTGATCTGGGCTTGCTTTCAGATGGCCTAGGCATTGCGGAATTGTATCAGCTACAGTGATGAGTTTTTATGTTGATGATGGTCCTAAATCGTGGGTTTGGAAATGTTGGGATCCTAACAGGGGGCCCAGTCATGCATAGGCTTGTGTCTGCTTAGCTTGATCCACAGCTAATTACAATTAGCAGCAAGGCATCTATTGACTTCTGTGTGCTTTGGATCAATGATTCCATTCATATGATGTGTATGCTTTGAGTCCTGGTGGGATTATTTGTGTGTTGGAAGTTACTGAAGTGCTTAAGCCTTTGCAGGATCAGGCTCAAATCTCATGTACCTGGGGTGATTGCAAAAGGAAAAGGATTTTATCTTAACGGAAAAAAATACTAGCCAGATGCTTTGTAATAAAATCATTAACTTTCTAATACATTTTAGTTCCACTTTCAAATTTTATAATTACTATAGAGTTATGTAAATGGATTCACACTTCACTCTGGTTCTCCTAAGTGAAATGAAATTTTAATCCCCCATCTGTGACTTCGCACAAATTCTTTAACAACTGGTTGCGTAGTCACAGAGTATGACTAAGCAGCAACAGGGGATGTGGAAGGCAGAGAAGGCATGTCTGAACATAAATAAACTATTTAGCATTTTTTGAGAGTGGAAGGTGGAAGAATACATAGAAGTGCTTATTTTAATCTCAATTTGATGATGTTGATTAAACCCTGCAGGTAAATCTCTTGATATCAAGAAGTTTCCTAGCAATCTGATTGACTAGGGAATCTCAGAGAACTGAAAACAACACTCAGTTGTGTCTTTTTTCCAAGTCTGTGCACTCCCACTGCTGGGATGGGTTTGATAACATAGTGCCTATCCTGCTAGGCTTGCAGGGCCCATCTGTACTTCTTCCACAGGTGATTTCCAACAGCCAGCTTCAGCTGGCCATGTGGACGGAAGCTCTGCAAGTGTGGGGTCATGTGAGGAAACTGTCCCACTGTCTGCAGCTGCCTGCATGACAGTGGTGTTCGCGCTGCCTCCCCTGCCTGGCCTGGCTGGAGAACACTTTTCTCACAGCTGATTTGGGATCTCTGGAAGGACAATACTGATTTAGCACAACTGATGTTTATATATACACCTGTTCAGATCCCAGCTCTGTAGCAGGCTCCATTACAGATGGTTCCCTTGAGCTGGTTAAGTGTATGGTCTTCTGTATTTTAGCTTTTAATGCAAGCTCATTCATTACACTGCCAGCCATATACAAACAGAGCACGCAGACATGATTGATATGTGTTTTCTTCCTGATAGGACCTCACTTTTTTGAATGCAGCTTTGTCAGATATGTCAAAATTGGTAAATAAATTTCAAATAACAATCCTCTCTTCTCTAATTGTGTAAACCTGCCTTCTGAAAGCAGCAGAGCAGAATTGATAGCTTGAGTTCACAAATGGCCTGTTTTTTCCTTCTTTGGTTGGTATTTGTTTAATTCCACTTAAATACACGTGTTCATTTTTCCTAGTTCCTCTTTGATTCCTTTATTTCACTGGTGAAGAGAGGGAAAGGCACTACCATTTCCTCCGTCCTGCCCAAGGCTGGAGCAACAGCTTCCAGAGTGGAGGTCAGTGTACAGATGCTCATTATTCATGCCTGTCAGTGATGCTAGGAGCTAGTTAATTCCTGCTGAACCCACAGTACAAAATGGCACAAAAAGCTGACCATGGAAGCCAAAGGAGGCTTCCCTTACAAAAGGCCTGTCAGCTGCCTGTCTCACAGTCATTGGGCGTCTCTTGTGTTATTAACTCCCTTTTCTCTGAGAAGGTTTTAAGATCTGATGTTTCATGTATTTTTTCTTTGTAGTTGTCCCAGGAAAGGTACTCTCATAGCAGTATACGAGGTGCCCTGGGAGAATCTGACCATGAGATTTTGTGCGAGCAGCATAATGTTGATGTTCTGTTGCTTAGCAAATAAGTCTGAAATTCCTAGTGTGAGCTGAATTTCATACAGTTTTGCTATCTTAGAAGGCAGCTGGACTTTGTGGGCAGCCAAAGTGAGGCATGCTTGTCTATAAGCACTTGATACAATTAACACATTTATTGTATGTCCTATGCATAAGTCATGTTTTTCTTTAACCAGAGGTATATGGGGGAAGTCCGGTAGAAGTATTTTTAGAAGTAAAACTGCAGTGTGTTTGAAGGTGACTTCTCTTTTTAGAACTTATATTTTGTAATTGGAGGCTTCAGTGCTACACAGTCTCTGTTATTTCAACATCTGCTACCATGGGGACTAATTTTTTTCATGCTGTTTTACACTTCTAGGTTTCCAAAGTTCTCATTCTAGGATCTGGGGGTCTGTCGATCGGTCAGGCAGGGGAATTTGATTACTCTGGATCCCAGGCTGTGAAAGCCATGAAGGTGAGAGGATACTCTGCAAATGCTAATCTAATGTAATTTACTTTCCCTTCTCACAGCTAACTATGACCATCCAATTATGGTGTCACTGGGGCAGGAAAGCTGGTAAGAATAAATAGCTGTAGGGAAATTTAGACTTTTTTTTGGTGAATTTGTTGGTTGAGTGATGTGAGTTAACCACTCACAATTATCTTCCAAAGATAGACATTCTCAAGGTTTCCATTGCAGTCTTCAAGCAGTTTATTATTTGTGGTGTATGACTGGTGACTCCAGGCTTGTCATATTGAATGGAATTGAAGGGGAGGAATATGGTCAGCTACACCTGAACTGAAATTACTGGAATTTTTGTGATATGCCAACACACTGCAAGGTAGGCAAATAATAACAACAGCTGAATGGTTGGCTGCTGTTTGCTGTTATGTTGGTTTGCTGTTATGCAAAAGATTTTGAACCCCTTATCAAGGGAGATTTTCTGAATGGTATTTATTTTAAATGGGATGAACTTTTAAAAGTTCATATATGCCAAGTTTTGTTTCCAGAATAGATTTGTAATCTTGAAAGGAATGAATGAAAAGTCATTCCTTTGGATGAATTTTGTCCGGTAAACTTATTACCTGGCTTCTGATGTTCCCTTTGTGAAGACTGGAGGGCTGTATTACTCTGAAGCAAGCAAAAAATGCATGTGTAGTTCTGAACGTGCCTGAGAAATACATGCATTTAAAACAGTGCTTGTGCTGAAGCATCCTGCATAGCGCGCTCACATGGTGGATTTTGGGGTCTAATTTGGTCTGGCTGTTTCATGCTGCAGAAGTGCAAAGCACATAGAAAGGGTATTATAGGGGAAAAGCTCATGCTAGGAGAAGGTGTAGAATCATAGCAGTATTCCTGTGACGGGGTTATTACTGGTAATGTAACAGGTACCTAGGCCCCCTAGTTCATGTCTAACCTCATGTGAAGATGGAGGAGAGCTTGTTAGAGGTCTGACTGACAGATTCAGAGCAGATGTAGCAGCTGCCTTCAGATGAGGTGATGATTGTGAGCGGCTCTGAGACTGTTCTGGCTTCAGGGCCATTCTATTCTTGTGCTAACCCTGGAGTCAAGGAAGGAAAAAATCCATTACAGTAATCTTAAATATAATCTGGGGTTTGCTGGGTTGGTCCTGGTGTTACAACACATCTTGTATTATATATACTTTGTTTCTGTCCTGTATTGCTATTGCTGGCTACTAGTGCAAACTGGCTATGTCATCAAGAAAACAAGAATGAGTTAGGAGTGGAGGATCCCAGAGTTGGTGAGTTCAGATAATGACCTGAGTTGGAAAGGAGGCATCTCTCTCCCTTTTTTTTTTTTTCTATTTTGTCCTTCAAATTCAGCTCCGATTTGTGGAAGAAAGTCTATTTTTTAATGATAAATCTCCCTATGTTGACCTCCTACAGTGCCCTTTTCCTTCCTGTGGCCACCAGCCAGCTGCTCTGATCTGCAAGCTAATTAGCCATTCCAGCGGCAGTGCTTGCACTTCCTGACCTTGCCTCTGGCAGAGCGATTTACAGTTGCATGCCAGAGAGGAGGCTTTTGGTCAGTGCCTGCCAGGGGAAAGCTTCAGAGCATGGGTGGGAGAGAATAGGGACAATTAACAGGAGACAGTAGAGATTTCTTTCCCCTTCTTCCCTTTTTTTGTTATAAATAATCAACATTGATTCTCACTGCTGGATGTTATGATTCATTCTGCTATGTACTGCTGTTCTTTGTAGTCTGTTGGATGCCAATTCATTATAAGAAGGTGGTGGTGTTAATGTTCAATCCTACACAGTTTATTGGGTGCCTCTTTTAAAGACTAAAATCCTGTGGAGCTGGGACTTCCCCAGTCAGTGAATTTGTATTTGCAAGAATGTTCATCAAAGGAAGGAACATCTTCTTAAGAACAAGACCTGGAAGTGTCTGTGAACAACAGAGACTGCCTTGTGGTCACCTGAAAAACCTTCTGGATTACTTGCTGTGGGGATTCTCCCAACTGGTCTGATACAGAGGTGGATATTACACAAAAAGAGGAATGGATCCAACTGTTTCGAGTTGTAACAAAGATATCCAATCAGGATGGGCGGCTGTTGTACAGAGTGCTATATGCTTATAAAAAATAAGGCACAAGTTGAAGGAAAGGGTTGCAAGGGCAAACAGGAAGCGGGTTAAAAAAAAACATCCTGAACAATTCGGCCAGAAGATGTGATATCAGCAAAATGTGTGTCTCTTAGCACAGTGAGCATTAATTCTTTCATTAATTATCTTCCTCATCACCGCTAACTGGGCATTAAGACATCTTGCCCCAGATAAGTATGAAAGAAAGGGCTGAGATATACAGATACCCCAGCTTCTTGGAAAGTTATATACCTCTTTCTCCCCCATTCACTACAACAGATTTTCTGAATACATTTATTAGAGAAGAATGTTGTGGTTAGAGATCTACTCTTTTTCCCTCAGCACCACCAAGAAACCTACCCAGTTTGGGGTCATTTGTCTAAATCCAAAATATTTTCCATATGGATTTTATCTCTTCTTTCCCTTCCCTGTTGCACACATTCCCAAGCAAACTGTGCTTCAGTGAAAAAAGTCCAACTTTTTGTGGGGAAAAAGGGTCAGCAGAAATTTACAGCCAGTCTTAAGGCAGGATTTTAAGTTATCAAAGGAAGGAGAAGAGATGTTATCCAATACCTGAACCGAGCAGTCAGAGCTCCGAGTGAGAATCCCGGTGCTATCCAGGTGAGTTATATATTTGTTCCCCCAAACCAGTGGGACAAGCAATCACAAATTTTAAACAAAGACAGAAAACCCTATGGCATTTTCATGCTTATTGTGAACTGGGGAAAATAGCCATTTCTGTACTGGTCCCAGCAACACTTCCATAGCATTTCCTCGAGGAATGGCTGACTTAGTCTACCAACCTATTTCCTGTTTCTTTTTAATCTTTTTTTTTTTTTTTTTTTAGTATTATCACATTCCTGTTTTTAATGAGAGTCGTCATTGTTGTTTGTTAACCTCTGCAACTTCTGTATAGCAAATCTTTCTCTTAAAATGTATTTTGCATCTATAATTAGTGATGTTTGCAAGTGGTTTGTTTGTTTGTAGAAGTTTATTGCCTTACAAGTAGTTGATGGAGATTAGAATGAGTTCCTGTAAAAATGAGGCCGCGGCCTTTGCGCTTCCCAGTCCACCTTTTCAACAAAGCAATAATACATTGTTCTTTATCTGCTTGTGGTTGATGTGTTTTTTTAAGCTTGGCCACATTCTGGTCTCATCATTATCAGCAAAACTTGGTTGGCTTCCTAATTCCACTGATTTTCCACTAATATTGCAAGAGTGAGGAGCGTTGATCTGCCCAGCTCTGACTCAGGCTTTTCTGTTATTGAGCAAACTGTAGTGCATTTCTGTCTGTAGCCAGAAGAGTAGCAAAACTCCTATTGGTATAGCAGGAAACAGATACACATTATTATCACTCTATCTGTTTCTCATGTGTGACAAAGAAAAAACAGTGTGAAGTTTTGGCTAACCTTTGTCTTGCTTATAGAGGCAGAGATTGCCTTTAGTATGTGCAATATTAAAAAAAAAAAAAGGTTATGGGACAAGATTTTTAAAGTGATATCACCAGGAAAATTAACACATCTTTATGGAAGGTCAATGCAAAAAAAAAAAAAATTCTTGTGCTGTTACTAGGTGGTACAAAAATCAGAGAACAACCTGGACACCAATGATCAAAGACCTACTGCTTGGCGAGAAAAGATTGGGTTTTGATTAAAATTTTTTTCTTTGTCACTTTTGGTCTGCCTTTCAACAGAAGACAGACGTGATTATGCTGGAGTTCGTTCCTGTTTCCCCTATGTAACTATGTGTTAAACAATTTTATCCAGTTTTTTTAGTCAGGTGGGAATCTCCGTTCTCTAAAGATTCACAGACAGGTAGAGGCACAAAAGTAAAGAACTGGTGTTAGCTCAGCCTGGTACAAGATACCAGAGATCCCTTATGGGAGATTACATAAGGAAGCAGGCTTTCTAAATTCTGCTGTTGGTGAATCGCTTGTTGAATTCCATCTCTCCTTGCTGCTGCTGCTGTTAGATCTTTTTCCACACGTGGCTCATTTTAATGCAGATTTTCATTTTTCAGGAAGAAAATGTGAAAATTGTCCTGATGAATCCCAATATTGCTTCAGTGCAGACCAATGAGACTGGCTTAAAGCAGGCTGATGCTGTCTACTTCCTCCCCATCACTCCACAGTTTGTCACAGAGGTCATCAAGGTGGAGCGTCCCGATGGATTAATTCTGGGGATGGGTGGCCAGACTGCTCTCAACTGTGGTGAGTAGAATACAGGCGCCTTGGCACTCCTTGCAGGCAAACTCATGGTTTTTACCACGTGTTCAGCAGACTTTATTTGTGCAGACATGCAAGACCATGTGCCTGATGCGTTGCCCATGTTACTAAGGGGTACAGGCAGATGTACTGACCATGGGGGAGTGAGTAATTACTAAGCTGTGAACGTAACATCTAATTGCTGGTTTTGATACTTCAATTCATAGATTCTGCTTTTCAGCTTAAGTCTTAGTTATAGTTGGATTGGGGATGTTCAGACCACCTTGAGGCAGAGATCAAAAGAAAAAGTTAGCTTCATTTAGCTTCTTGCAACAGTATCCAACTGCACTGCTTTGTTTTGTATTGCAGATGATGGCCAAGCAGTAACTCTACTAATATTCCAGGCTTCATAGATTTGAGGACGTTTCATGTTATGGTTCTGAGTTCTAATACTGACAAAGAATAATAAAATTAGCTGTTGATGAGGCCAGACAAGTTGTCAGCTAGTCAGATATCTTCTGAATACTTTCTTCTTCATCTACCATCAGTCCTTAAACCTGTGGCTTTGTTTACTCTGCAGGAGTGGAACTCTTCAAGCAAGGAGTCCTGCAGGAGTATGGTGTGAAGGTCCTAGGTACATCAGTTGAATCCATCATGGCTACAGAGGATAGAAAGCTTTTTTCCGATAAACTGACTGAGCTAAATGAAAAGATTGCTCCTAGCTTTGCAGTGGAATCGGTAAATCAGACAATTCTGAAGATGTGATTACTATTACTGTTGCTCATTTGAGTTATTAAATAAATATTTTAGTTTTGTTGAGTGAAAGCTAAATACAGCTGTGGATACTGTAGCTTCTATGCTTTCACCAGCACTCCACAGTGATTGATGCAGGTTCACCATGATTTAAAATGAGGGAAAATGCAATTAAGCACTTGGAAAGCCTAAGCTAATTTACCTCTTGATAAGAAAGTAAATTAGGTTGTGGTGACTTTTGTGCCACAGCACAAAAACATGTAACACTTCAGTGGCTTCTTTTTTAAAAAAAAATGTTGCACAAGCCATTTAGACTTAGGATTTGAGGTCCTCAGAATCACCAATGCTGAAATCCTTGAGGATGGGAATGTGAAAACAAAAAAATTGATTCAGTGGAAGGCCTGTTTGAGTTTGGATGTCTTTCTGGAGGGGTTGTTTCATGTTAAAGTCTATGAAGACAGACCAGGTAAGAACATTGTCCATGGAAAGTCAGCAAGGAAGTCCACGCATAACTAAGAACAGAAGTCACCTCCTTGAGTCCATATTCCAGTTTTCTGCTGTTTGACAGATCAAAGAAGCAATGTTACGAAGCCAACTTTTATTCTTTTCATTTTATCTTCAGACAACTTAGTGTCTTACTGATGGGATTTCCAGTTAACCATGTAACCAGAGGTGAAAAGTTTATTCATATTAATTGTTATCATATCTCTGAAATGTATTCCCCTCTCCTTTAAGATTGAAGATGCTCTGAAGGCAGCTGAAAAGATTAGCTACCCAGTCATGATACGTTCCGCTTATGCCCTTGGTGGTCTGGGGTCAGGCATATGTCCTGATAAGGAAAGTTTGCTGGACCTTGGTACAAAGGTACGTCTGCAATTGCAAGCTCTGGGAATAGCACTGAACATCTGATTTTCTTAGATATTATTCTAATAGTCACAGACACTGGAATTATACATACCCTACCTTTCATCTTATCTGTAAAATGTTATCCTGATTCTTTCTAATGCCCACTTTTCATAATTCCTACTGATGTGGGTAATGAAAATGGTTAAATGACAGATCTATTAAATTAATGAGAAACGAGTCATAAATTGAGCAAGTGTTTTAGCAATTTTGGTCTGAAAAGAAATATAGTGGACTATATTCACCCACTTTCTGGAGTAAATGGCACATGAAAGATGTCAAGGAAGTTGAAACATTTGAAATGCTGAGTGATAATGTAGTATCAGGGACAGAAGAGCTGTGAGGCTTGGGCCTCTACTGCGTTTCTGTCTAAGGATGAGATTTTTCCTAGGTCAAAAGCTCTTGTACAGTCTGACACTTAGTAATTTGACATCCACCAGCTGTCCCTGGCTATAAAGAGGCAGCTCTTTTTCTGCAGAAAATCTGGGATTGTTTTTTATAAATTTGCTGTGAAAAATAAACAGATAATTGGGGAAAACAAAACAAAATATTTATTCCTTGGAAAAAATGCAGAATTTTAGGAAATAAATCTCTATCAGTTGATCTCTAAAATTCTTGGTTTTGTCTTTTCCTGATTTGCTAAACCTTTTAATCTTTCGTGTGTATCTAGAAAGAAATACTGCTGTGCCAGTAAGAGATGTATGTGAAAATGACATTATTTTGTATTCCTCCATACTGCTTTCATGCAAACAGGCTTGGGTCCAGTGTGCTTAGTGCTGAACAAACATCTGCTCAGGCAGTGTCTGTTGAAGGGAGGCTCAGTGGGCAGGACTGACAAATGCAGGAGGCAGTGAGTGCAGTAACCTTGCAGGTTGATGGCTGAGGTTGGAAACACTTCGCTTGCCCAAGCTCACGCATGGTTTATGATTAGAGAAAGCAGAAATTCACCCAGAAACCCTTGGAGTGTGGCTGTCTTGTCTAAAAGGCTTATATCAAAACATTTTTTGATAGGAAAACCTGGTTTTGATCAGCATTTCTTGGTGTTTTTTTTTTTTTTTAAAAAGTCATTTTGAAAATCTCAGGTTTTCCCTATAATCTGTAAAACAATAGCTCTTTATAAAAATCTTGGTTTATGTTGAATTTTAGGACTGGGGCAGTTCATATTTTTAGTAAAATTTTCATGTTTCTGAAACGTTCCTTTTTTTCTATCAAAAGTCTGGTTCTGTTCCACTTTCTAAGTAAATGTTTTCATTTTCTCAAAAGTGATACCAAAAGACATTCAGCATTTTGAATGAAGAACAATATTTCAAAATTTACAGCATAAAACAATTTCAGTGTTGTTGAATTAGCTAAATTTTGGATGCTTGTTCCCGCAGCCCAGGAGAAACTCCTTTCTTTTCAGTTATGAAGATGATCTGTGGCAGTTCTGTGAACTAGATTTTCAGACGCTGGTCTCTGAATTGTATATAATTCAGATAACTGAACACCTACGGGTTCAAGTACTCTGGCATTGAGTTCATGTTTCCTGACTCTGCTCGTTTTGAGTAAGAAGGCAATAGACAGTAACACAGAGGCAGTGTAGATTGTTTTACAAGTGTGGTTAGGTGTTCCCACTACATCACCGCAAATTCTGTGCCTGCTTAGGCTGGATGTGAAGTGCCACTCCTCAAACTATTTTTTTCTTTTTTTTGTGTGTGTGCGAATTTGGCAACTGAGCTAAGGGCAACATTTGAATAACAGCTTCAGCTAACTACAGAGGGGACCAGACTGAAGACTGATTCATGGGCAGCATTAAAACAAGAAGCTTTACTACAGGATGGATTGATAATATGCCTGTTACTTTCTAGGATTTAAAGCGAGAATTGATTAATGGTTTTTATCTGCTAATATTAAGGCCATTTATTTACTTAGATTATGCTCATTTACAAACAAACTGTATTTTTCATTTCTGTCTCTTGTGCTGAGGAGTGCTTTCAAGATCAAGTTTAAGAATAAATCACAAATCTTGCTTCTGGTTAGTATGCCAATGATAAGCAGCATTATTAGTGCTATTAATTATGTAGTTTGCTGGCACCCACACTTCTCGTCACTTAGTCATTTAGCTTTCTGCAGAGTTCTCCTATTGAAGTCTGTGAGCCTGCCCACATACACAAACAAAAGCATGTGTCTGTTCCATGATTGAAGCCTTAGGTATTTTTCTATTCCTCCTTGGTTTTTATATGCCATTGCAAGCTCACATGCTCTGCCTTTTTTTCGCATCAGATCACATAAATATTTTCTTGCCTTTCAAATGAAGCTAATTCTTTTTTTTCTGAAAAAAGAGAGAAATATAAAGTGCTTGTCATTGATACTACAAACTTTGCTTATCTTCACCTTTCAATTTTCGTGTTTGTCTAGGATGTCTGGAGATATACCACAGAAGTCTTAAATATGGGAACATGTTCTAACAAGGTTTTCTTTCTTACTGTTCATTTTCCCTAACATATTCCCAGGCATTTGCAATGACTAACCAAATTCTGGTGGAAAAGTCAGTTGTTGGCTGGAAGGAGATAGAGTATGAAGTTGTGAGAGATGCTGCTGATAACTGTATTGCTGTCTGCAATATGGAAAACATTGATGCTATGGGAGTCCACACAGGTAGGCTCGGGCACAGGGTGGGTCACTGGAAATGGCTCATTAACTTCTTTATGCAATGCCCTTCTGCCTGCTGTTATTGACATAGTTTTGTGATTGATGAAGTGGGCACTGGAAATACTCTTCAGATCTTGGATGGAGCCAGTTAGGGAGTGAAACAGATAGTGTTAGGCTAAACCTATCCTGATAATCCCATTTTCCATAAGATTGCCTGGCCTTTCCAACTCTGAGCCTCTGTCTGTGCTTTTCATCAGCTGTGCATCCACAAGTTTGAATGTCTGTGGTAACTTCATTATTGGCAATGGGTTAGTAAAGAAAGTGACCTGTGTGGCTAGAATTTACTGCTGCTGAACTGCTTCTCATTTTCCATCTCTGCTACCTTGTGGCAAACAGGGGATTCTGTTGTAGTGGCTCCAAGCCAGACACTCTCTAATGAGGAGTTTCAGATGCTGAGGGATCGTGCCATCAAAGTTGTCCGACATTTGGGCATTGTGGGAGAGTGTAATATCCAGTTTGCTCTGCATCCAACTTCCCTGGAGTACTACATCATTGAAGTTAATGCCAGACTCTCGAGAAGTTCAGCTTTGGCATCCAAGGCAACAGGGTAAGATTATTTAAAAAAAGAAACCACCGCAGAAAAAAACAAGTGAACAAACAAAAAATGAGGGGAGAAGAACAGAAAGAGAATTTTACAGTAAGGGACTTGGTTCAGTGTATTATTTAAATATGTGACATCTGCAAGGAAGAAGAGTTCCTGTGTCTGCTTTCCATGCTGTTAAGACAAGGAGGTGCAGGCTTAATTTGCAGCAAGGAAGACTGAAGTTGGCTGTTAGGAAGAACTCTGAAGCGGTCAGTGCAGTAAGGTGCAGATTTCTGGATGGGAAGCTTCTAAGAACAGTTCTTGTCAGCATCTGCTAGGATTGACCCTTGGAGAGACAATCATGCTGGGAGATGGAAGAAGGGGCTAGTGAGCCCTCCAGGTCCCTTGCAGCCTGCCGGTGCTGTGACTACAAATGGAAAAACTCCCAGGAGATGGGGGGGGGGAGCCTAATAGCTGTCCTTACAAAGCATATCCACTGTATCCGTATGTTGGCTGCAAATCATCTCTGGGACCTGGAGGACACAGTTATTAATGAGCTGTCAGTCATATTCAGTCATATTGATGCAAATGGTATTGCTAGCTGCCTTTGTTTTGTTGGCTAATCATAAACTAATCAAGATGAGGATGGTCATAGCAGGCTGTTTAAAAATTGGCTTCTTAATTGCACTTTGCAGATGCTGTTGAGAGGCACAAATTAATCTCTAATTTGCAGTTCTCAACAACTCTTGTGGTTGTTGAAGAGCCATAGCAGACTAGAGATAAGCCATGATGTTGGATAGTGGGGGTTTGATTTCTTTTTGGATGACATACTTAGAGCAAAGCATATCTGTTTGTGTGGTCTCACTGTGGGTGTGACACATATTTAAAATGGTGGCTTTGCAGGTAATAAAGCAAGTCCCAGATGTAGGTAGGTAGCTCTACAATGTGTTAGGGCAGGAAGCTGGACAGGCCCTGCTGTGCTTGAGCACAGTAACCTTCCGTTGTGTTGAGGAGGAAAAAACACCTCGCATCTGTTTAATTTGATCCACTCCTGGGATGTGCAAAAGCAAAGTACTTCCCACTCTACCATTCTCTACCTTTCCTCTATGGCAGGTATCCATTAGCATTCATTGCTGCCAAAATTGCCTTGGGGATCCCCTTGCCAGAAATCAAGAATGTGGTGACAGGAGAAACCTCTGCCTGCTTTGAGCCCAGCCTGGATTACGTTGTTACTAAGATACCCCGCTGGGATTTGGACCGTTTTCAGCATACGTCCAACCGGATTGGAAGTTCCATGAAGAGTGTGGGAGAGGTGAGTGCAAGACTTTCTCCTTCCCTTCCATCCCACTGCTTGGGAAAGTCATTTCTCTTTCTTAGAAACTCTCAGAATATCTATCTTTGTGGACTTAATGGCTTTTGATGATATTTATTCAGCTCAAATGATTTTTATCCACTACTGTAATGAAATGAGTTAGGAGTGTGTAGTCTTTGCTATCACAGTGTGGATTCATAAATGGTTTGACTTTTAAGGGAAGAGACCCACTTTGGATCACCTGAGGCTGACTTCATTCTTAACACTCACTATAGGGCTCCCAGAGTTTCTTTTTGTTTGGAGTTCTGTAGTGGTAGTTAATTACAGTATAACTTCAAGAGTTGTATTCTGTTAAGATTTTCAGTGATGCTGATAAGCCACAGCTCTCAGTTGTTCCCATAGTTATTTGTACTGTCTGTTAAACCCATATGCCAAAGCTCAGCCTATTTCTGCTCTTGAAATCCAAACACAACCTGTAATCTTGCTCTGAAGTTTTGATTTCTCTTAGAGATTAAGTCTCTTATATCTGAAACATGACAGTGTGACTTTTAAACCCTGATTTTAAGGTATGTGGGACAATAACAGAATGTTTTAAAAGGGGAGAAGTGAAGCAAAATGGGTAAATTACCCACTTAATTATATATCAGCTACCAAATCAAAGTAATTAATTGTGTATTTTTTCAGTTGCCTTTTTTTCTTAATGCTTTTCAAGTAGCTATTTTATGAAATTATTTTAACACAGGAGACCTTCGTAACATCAGTTCTGCCTTGCTGAGACAGCAAACCTTCATCAGAACTGGAAGGATTATTTAGAACTTGATTTCCCAGTAGTAGTAGATTTTCCCAGTGGTAGTTTTGGCTTTTAATGGCAAAGAGGGCGGTTTGGGTTTGGGTTTGTTTTTTTTTTTTTCAGCGCGTTGACACTTACTGATATTACCCCTCTCTGCTTAGGGTTTTTTGGACTGTTCTCTACAGTTGCCTTGTCTACCATCAGCTGTAAACACTTCCTGGCCGTACACATTTGCAGGTGGAAGTATCGAGTCCTGCCAGTGGTCATATATCACAAAAGCAGAACTACATGAATCCCCTGTCTTCTCAAGGCAGGATGCTGGGTAAAGGGAGGGCGGAGATATAGGAAAAGTCAGTGCTCCAATTGTGCAGGTCTATGACTGCTGGGGTTGAACTGGAACAGGGATGGAGAAGATTAAGAGATGCAGTTTGCAGCTGGTAGAGGTACTCAGCATAAAGGTTAGTCTCCAGGACCTGTAAGTAGGAGAGGATGTCTTTGAAGCAGAGAGCTTCTTGCTGCTGTGTCTCTATTAGGATGGCAGAGTTGTCTCCCTAGCCCTGAACTTGAAGCCAGATTGCAGCATCTGCTGCATTTTTGTTATCGAACAGTCTGGCCTGGTCTGGTTTTTCCTGAGCTCTGTTGTGCTAGGCAGTGGGCCTGGAGCTGTGAGAAAAGAGAGAACAATGTTATTTTTTTCTTTGAGTTTTTCAACATTGTGTTTGAGAAGATTTTTATGCTGTTCGGGTTTCACTGCACTGGGAAATAAAAATGTTGAAATTTGAGAAAGGGCTCTGTTACCTCACAGATTTCCACAGAGAAAGGCTTGTTTTCTTATTAGATGTCAAGATTGAAGGAGGGAAACCCCAGTGCTGCTATGCCAATGAGGAGTAATCCTTTAAGAGAGCCCTCACAGGGGAGAGTCGCTGTTAAATGTAATTTAAAGAAGAGGAGCAGATTTCTTCTGAACCTTAGAATTCCCAGTGTGAGTTTCTATCTCTAACAGGTTGTTAAACAGAAACATCCTTCTGTATTACTACACCCATGCTGCTGCATAATGCTTTCCTCTACTCAAAGTGCTTCAAAGCAGATGATAGAGGAGAGCAGTGACAGATAGGGAGACAAAAGCAGAATGCAGTCAGAAACTCCCTGTTGATAATACTGGCAGAGTCAGGCCTTGAAGTGGGACTCCCAAGGCTCAGTCAGCTGTGCCTGTCTTAAAGCCAGCAGGACTGTCTTAGGGAGGAGGTCCAAAGGCTGTAATCTTTCTGTATGTCTATCTTCATGGTTTAAATTTGCACTCCTCTGTTTTTCAGGGGATAGCTGGGCCAGCAGCTCACCGTAGCTAATGTGGAAGTGCTATCTGTTACAGGTCATGGCTATTGGCCGCACTTTTGAAGAGAGCTTCCAAAAGGCCCTGAGAATGTGTCACCCATCTGTAGATGGCTTCACTTCACATCTGCCCATGAATAAAGCCTGGCCAGCCATCGTAGATCTCCAGAAGGAGCTCTCTGAGCCATCCAGTACTCGGATATATGCAATAGCCAAGGTAACAAAAGATAGAAAGCCTTTGACCTATGTCCTTTGAATTATCTCTATCAGATTAGGTCAACTGAGGTGACAGATTCTTCACCCGCTTGCTTCCCTGTGTCAAGAAGACTGAGACCACCTTGTTGTAGGATCTTTCCTGTTGAAGTACAGGTGTTGTCTATCACATTTAGTTTCTTCTGCAGAACATAATAGCTGGGTGAGTATATGACTTTAATGTTTCCTGCAGACGTCTGTATTTTCCTGCATCTTCTGTATTCAGGTAATGTGTTTGCCTTTTGGTACGATCTTAGCCAATGCTCATTGCATTCAGCAGCAGGTTCATTCCTGTGTCCTGAAACTTCAGTTTGTAGCTGAGTGTTGGTGGAGACCTGGATCACTTTCTTTTGCTTGTTCCTATAATACCATTGTTTGCTAAATATTGGCTAATATTCAGCCCTGATTTACACTAGTGTAAGTGTCAGTCAAAGTTGGTCAGTTTTGCAGATTACTGTTAATTTGTAGGAAGGGAGGAAGGAAAAAAATGAAGATCCTTTTGAGAACTGAAACAAAGCATGATCAAGAATGGCAAGCTGCAGTCTGTGAGAACACTGTCTTTTTGCAATTGGTACATTGGTATGGGCTTGTAACTTAAAAAAAATTAAAACTCTAAATTTAGCATACAGGAAATCCCCTCTTGTTTGAAATAGGCTCAGCTTCCCCTAGCATTCTTTTAACCTCTCTGCTGTCACACAGAGGAAATCACTTTGTCTTTCAAGGTGTCTGGGTAATGGGGGGTGTTATTCTAAGGGAAGTTAGGGTGTGAAATTATTTCTTCCTTCAGCTCCATGGTGTTTGCCTGTGTATATCACATGGTAAACTTGGGGTTAGTTACTTTACAAGGTAGATGCGCTTTCACACTTTGGTTTTGCTGCAGCTAGCTTGTCCATCTGTTCATACCCTCCATGAAGAGGAAGGAACAGCTGTCTTTTATAGCTCATACTTACCTGTTGGGTTTTTTTTAAGACTGTAAACCTTCCTGACATGGAACACCCAGTTACTATTTTTTGTGCCCCTGACGTTGTGTGGTGGAGTATTTAAGCCCTTTGCGCTCATGTGTAGATACATCTCATTACATCCTTCACATGAATGTGAGGGCCTGAGGTTGTGCTGTATTTGTAAAAATGTTTTCACATAGCTGTTCCTTTTATAAATGGCCTGAACAAAAAGCACAAGATGTTCTATAAATGCGTGGCTTGTCCAGCTGTTGACTCTCTCATTTCAAGCTGGGGAAATGCGTGTCTTCATGAGTGTAGAACATCTTTCAGCAGCTCTGCTTGGTCTTTATTATAGCTTTCTCTAGTGACTGAGAGAAAAATCTTGCTTCTTGTTTCTCTGAGTGGCTCAGAGAGCTTTTATGAAAGGTTAATCTTAGCCCCATGTTAACACAGGAGATCTGGGGAGATAAAGGTGAGTTTGGGCCCCACTGAACACTCTGGGTGTTCCCAGCTGGTGGCATTTTCACTGGGAGCTGTTGAAAAAAGCCAGATCAGAGTCTTAATCCCTCCCTATAAAGAGCTGCCTCTGCCTGACACAGTGCACTAATTCATCCCTGTTAATAACTGAGGCAAGCAATATCAGTAAGAGGTACTTCTGGCAGCTGGGGCTGCCTGCCTGGAAATCCCTTTCCAGCTTGCTGACATTTAAAAGCCAAAAGTTAGTCCCCATTAGCCATCAGCTTTGAAACAGGATGGAGCCTCGTTGTTTGTCTTCTCCTGCCCCACAAGCCCCACAAGTCAGTTCTCCAAGGCTTTTTACTTGTTCTTTCTCCTTTGTCTGTTGGATGATGAAAACAGTAACTGTTCAGGTGAAAGGGAAGAGAGTTCAGCTGCCATTCGGAGCTATTGCTGTTGTAATGGGACTGCCTGTTATAATGTAAAAGAAGGGACTAGAAAAGAGGCTGACATAGGTGAGACTTGTTCCTTGGCCAGAGTGGCCGAGTGCTGCAAGGATGTAACTGCCTGACGAGTAGGGCTGCTCAGATTGTACCAGATCTTTTCTGGGCCTCTTAAGGTTGTGTGCAGGTAGACTCAGAAGACTTATGCTGCAGATTTGATCCATACTCTGTTTCACACTAGGGCCCTGATCTTCTAGTTGTCCACACTACAGACATGTTAGTTTGCACTTGTGCTCCTGTCCACAGGCAGCTAAATACTTCCTTTGAAAGGGTGAAGAGCAGGGATGGGACTGAAGGGAAAAGGGTGCCAGCCCTAGAGACAGCACAGGCAGCTGAGCTGCCCTCTGTTGCTTGGCCTGGAGACCAGGCTTGCTCCCTGACTCACGGTGTGAAGGCAGTCCTATAAACCACTTGGCGTCCCAGCATGAGGCCAGTACTGGATGGGATGCTCCTGAAGGTGAGCAGGGCTCTAAAGTCACATTGTCCTGCTGTGGCTCCCTCCCCCTTCTTCCACGGTGTGTTTAGGCTGTACTCCTTCACGTAGGTTTGAATAAAGTAAAGCCATCCGAGTGCTGTCCAGGGCCGCTGATCAAATCCTACAGGGATTTTCTGCCTGGAAACCTGATTTGCCCCTGTAGTGTGGAGACTTGGGAGCAAGAACTGTCTACAAACTCATTCCTCTCTCCCAGTCTCCAGATTTATGCCACAGGGGTGAAGATGATTTATTTTCTCTGCGCCTCATCTCATTAAGGAGGGGAAGGCATTTTTTTTTTTTTTTTTTCAGTTTCCCTTGAAGATCCCTAGGACTTTTAAATAAAGTGTCCTAAGCAGATTAATTGTATGTGGTTGTGCTACCTGTGTGTGTATGTGTGGCTCAGGGACCATTGACTGAAGGTTGGAGATCTTAAAGACATGCAAGTCTGCACGTGTTT
The DNA here is from genome assembly GCA_013398815.1 of Ibidorhyncha struthersii. Lineage (NCBI taxonomy): Eukaryota > Metazoa > Chordata > Aves > Charadriiformes > Charadriidae > Ibidorhyncha > Ibidorhyncha struthersii. The sequence goes on from VZSZ01000769.1 coordinate 137,892, forward strand.
TGTGAAAACAGATGGGCAGAAGAAAGACCTGCTCACGTTCCTCTAATGTGACAGTGTGAACTTACCCTCCAAGCACTAAGGGATCAGGATAGGAGGGACCCCCTATCAGTTGCCTCATACCAGTTATACCCAGAAATGCATGAGAAGCCCAGCCCTGTTATTGCCAGTGCTCAGGGACTGCTGTGATGGCCCCAGGCTTCTCTTTGCAGGCATTTGGAAGAGCAGTGGCTGTTGGGGTGCCAAGTGCTAGCTGAAGGTTTGGTGTGTAAGTGACTGGTTACTCTAAAGGAGCAAAATGTGCAGTAGAGATTTTCACTGCTGCTTGTGAGCAAGCAGGATATTCGAGTCAGCAGCTTATTACTTCTCAGGACGGGAGAGTAACGGTGAAAGGGAGAACAAGGCAAGCTGCCTGAAATCCTTTGGAAAAGGCAGATGTGGTGTCAGTATTTTGCAGTGCCTGATAAGAGCTGTTACCCATCCCTTGTCTGTGCAGGTGGTGCCTTCTTGGAGCCACAGCACCGAAGTGACCTGTGCGTTTCTCTCAGCTGGCATAAAGGCTGCACATCACAGTGCTGAAGCAAGCGGTGACGGTACAATGTTGTGTCCGCAGCTTGATAACTCAGAGGAATAATGCTGGGGTGCAGCGGGCCCAGATTATTCCTGGATTAATGCTGGAGTTTTCTTCAGTGGCACTGCTCTGGCTTTGTTCCAGGGATGCTGCCCTGCAAGAAAACAATTAAGCATGGCAACAAATTAATGAGCCTGATTACTTCAGCTCAGCAAAAATACCATGCTGGTGTTATCATTATGGTTGATTATAGTTGTTTTATCAGGAGAGTTGTAACTGTACACCACTGGTGAGACCCAGGAAATATCAGTGATAGAAGAAACAACTGTATCATAATGGGGCGCTCTCTAGCATATTCATCCAAGATTTTTTTTAATACTACAGTGTCCTGTATTATATATGTGTTATATATATGTACTGTGTTATGAGTAATAAACTGTGTTATGAGTAATAGCTCTGTGGGGTTCCTTTTTACCCCATGGTTGCAAATAGTTGGATAAAAATAATAATAATAAAAATGCCCCTGCAAGATAATGCAGGGGAATTTTAATGATCTTGACATTAACTTGAGGTACAATAAGAGAAGCTAGAGTTACGCTGTAGCTGCAAAGTCTCACCCAGGACTGGACTTCCCGTTTCTTCAGAGTTATTTCAAGGCTACATGCTTTGATTCAGCCTTGTATTTCAAGCGTAAATCAAGAGTTATGCTCCAAAGCAGAGAGTTCCTCCACAGCTGAGAATCAGGATTTTCCTGTTTAACATTTACATCTAGGAGGTTGGCAGCAGGTCTGAAGTTTAGGCAACTTGAGGTCGTAAGGGGTGCAGATGGAGGAGTGAGAACTGCAGGCTGAATATTCCTCCCTGTAGTTAGCTAAGGCACATACTCAGTGGCCACCAATCCTTGTTGCCATCAGTTTAAGCCTGGCTGCTGCATCTGTAAAAAGTAAACTATCTCTCTCTTGCTCCAACAGAAGCTACCTTTTGGTACCAAAACACATGCAGAAGTGGCTGGTGCCTCCTGACACTGCTTGAGGAGCACATTTTTTGTTGCTGTGAGAGACAAGATCCTGTCTCAAAGATGAACCTTTGATTTGTCCAGCATAGTCTACAATACTTTTTATGTCTTTATATAGTTGCTGCTACCTATTTGCAGGCTAAATCTATATTTGTGAAGTATGTATTAAAGGGTCTGTTTGGTGCTGTCCTCTTTTTGGCAGGCTTTGGGTAATGAAGTCCCTGTGGATGTTATTCACAAACTCACAGCCATTGACAAGTGGTTCCTGTATAAGATGCACAGTATTGTGAACATGGAGAAGATCCTGAAGGAAGTGAACAGGTAAGAAAAAACAAGTCTTGTCCTAGTGATGCAATGGTCCTTCTGGGGATCCTTCTGCTGGGAAACGTGTGATAGACCCTGAGCACAGATGCAGTCAATGCTAACATGTTTATTTCAGTGCTGAGAGCAAGCAGCGTTGTCTTAAGACCTAGTTTGCTGCCTCACTGGGACAGAGGAAATTTCTGAGAACATTCTTTTTGGTCAGAGAACTTTGAGTGTTTAGGCATCGTGGCTGTTCTTGGGGATTATGGAAGTTCCAGTTTATTTTGGAAAATCCTCCCTGTATCTTCGAGGCTAAGGCTGTGAATGTGGATGGCCTGCAATGAGTAACAGCAGGCTGCACTTTTGTACCTAGGACAGAGTTAACCTTCAAACACAGGACTTGGCCTGACTTACTACACCTGAGGGCCAAATACACAGCATTTTTTCCAGCCTGGCCAATTGATTTTTAAGCTTTTCCTCCTTGCTGTGATCACGCAGTATGTGTTGCTTTTGTACTGCACTTTCAAACATCTATAATTCCAGACATATTTAAATATAAATCTTCTTCTTTCTTCAAGAAAAATGACCATATAAAACTAAGCAGGAAAGAGAGCAGTAAATTAAAGTGCTGGGCCGTATTTCAGTTCCAACCTCACGCTGACTTGAGCTTTCCCTTCATGGTTTACGAGGTTGGGAGGACCTCCTTGCTGAGTTATTGGCTGTATGTTGGCCGCTTTTTCTGCTTCGGGTACCCGTTGTGTGAAACATGTTTCACCACATGATGGCACTGGGAGCGCACTGTAGCCAGTACATCACTACGGTGCTAGTTAGTTCATCTGCTGTGATTTCTGCTTCTTTGACCAGCTGCACGGTTTTAATTGAGCAGCTCTTGCTCTCCCTTGCCCCCCGGAACAAGCTGGATCTGGAGCTAAACAAAAATAAATGTGGAGGGAGATGTCGAAGAGGAGTAGCTTGATTATTTACAGAGATCTATTGTTTGGCTGCACAAGTTTTTGCCCTCTAACATCTGTGTCATGTTGCATTTGTCTCAAGTGCCTTAAATATATCTATGTGCGACTCCTGAGGAAGAAAAACAATTTATCCAGAATCGGTTTTATTCCCTTGCTGTTGGGTTGGCGTACTCTGGAGTAATGCACTTGGGACCCCAGAGGCTGGCCCCGTCCTCAGCTGGTATAAATCCACTATCACTCCACAGAGGCTAATTGTGCCGAACTTTCCTATATCACTGAGGTTGCTTTCCCTTTCTCTGCTGTGGGTAGCAGGTGATGATATTACTAGTAGTAATAACTAGATCAGTAGTTGGTACCATCCCACAAAGTTTTTCATCCTTGTGGTGACTAGGCAGCAGACAGTGTATCTGGCCTGCTACAGCAAGCCCTTTTGCAGCACCCAACCTTGTATTCGTATCACACACAACCAATGTTGTGTTCCTTGTAAGTGGATTTGTGCAATTCAACTCAGATTGCAGGTGGTATAAATAAACTTAGTGTCATTCCCTTGGCAATGCAGATTTTAACTCCGGTGTCCTTGTTCAAACCTTCCCAAGGAAACTCTCTTACCTCACAACCTGCATTGGAGGGAGAGGATGGACGCTCTGGCTGCATCATGTTGAAGGCACATTGGCACAAAGGCAAAGAGCCAGGGAAAAACACTTCTGACCCAAACTAAGACACTAGTCCAGTGAGCCACATCAGGAAACACATCTCTGCAATAGCTGAGGGAAAGCTAATTGAGTGGTGCAAATGAGACTTGGCACACGTGTGCTCTTCCTGCAGCCAGCTGTTTCCAATCTCCAGCATGCCTGGCATGAGTTTTACCTGTGCTACAGGATTATTTCCAATTGAAAAGAATGGGCTGTGACACTGTCATTGCTTTAAATATTTCTCTTATTGAAATACAGTCACCAGAACCAGTAGTTGCCCTGTTCCTAGGCACTGTTGCTGGTTACAAGCTTGCTCTCTGTTGGGTGAAATCCATCCCTTCCCTTTTGCCTCTTGATTGGTTTGGGGGTTCTTTGCAATGAGGTTTTGGATGCAGTTGGAGTAACATCTCTGGCAAGAGTCTTGATTTGGGCCCTGCAGAGCTGTTGCAGAGACTGGTAACAAGGAGATGATCTCTGCCAAGAGGAAATTTAGAGCTAGAACAAATGGATATGACGGGCAGATGGGGAAGGGGGATCAGAGGCAGGTGGAGGCCTTTGTGAGCAGTTCAGCAAGCAGCATTCACATACCGCATGCTGCCTTGCATCCTCACCACATGGAGTGATTCAGAGGTGAGCAGAAGGCCTTACCGATTTGTGCAGGGAATCTGTTTCCATCCGTGGAAGTTGTATGGGATAATGTTATGGGGGGAAAAAACATTTCTGACCTATAAATGTTTGTCTGTTCACAGTGGTGTACAGGCAAAGAGACAGGAGAGACTGGGAAGGGCACCCTCTGCCCCATTTACATTTGTCCCAGTGAACTTTTTCTCAAAGAACATTGGACCTGGTGCTGGTGAGACTGCACAGCTTTTGTCATGCTGCAGCAATGTTTCTATTTGACTCTGCCTCTGGGCACTCTAAGATGGAGAAGGAGTTGTTTCAGGTTATATGATTTCACTGCAGGAAAGCAAATGGCCTGAGCTGAATTGGGAAAAGAAAGCCATTTTGAGAGTACTCGCAAGAATATCCAGTAATATCATACACATGTCAGATATGTGCCTCTGCTGTTTCTCCTGTGACCTACATATTTTCATTTTAAGTGGGAACTTACATTGTGGGATTTTTGTTGTTTTTTGAGCAATTACCTTCATAGCTTCAGTAACGTAATCTTAACTGTAACCTTCCCCACCACACACACAAACAAAACCACATATATGTACACACACGGAAAGAGCAAGCACCATCCCATGCTGTCAGTCCATGAATGGGTGATGGTATATGGAGCAGTGGCAGTTCAATAGGATATGCTGTTATCAGGAATGTCTTTCCCTAGATTTGCCCTCACCTGTGCCATGAGAGAAAATGGAGGGGAAGGGCCCTGAAGTGTCCCCATTGGCTGTTCATCACACTGACAGATTGTGAAGAAGATGGAAATTTGAACAGACCATGTCTAGCTCTCTGAGGCAGTGAGAAGTGAGATGTGACTTTAAGGCCAGGGTTATGGACCCAATCCAGAGTGAGTCAGATTTGCAGTAGGGTCCAGTAACACGCTTATCCCCCACAGCACAACTAAAGCCCAGACTTGGAAGGAATATTTGGGGTGTGTTTGACTCAAAGCACTTCAGTGGCCTAGGTGCAAGGGAAAGCCTCTTTTGGAATTTGTATCTGTTCTTTGGCCAGTGAGAATTTGTTTGTATGTGGCCGTGATTATTTTTATTTGTTCCTGATTTTGTGCTCCCTGACAAGAGAGTGTATGAGAAATACTATTAAATATAGGTAAAGAGGTAGGCAGCTATGGTGAAATCATTACTTATGTCCGCGTGATGTGGGGACAAAAGCCTCATTGAAAATCAGTAGGACTTGTGCTCCTAAGTCACTTAGACATCTCTGTAGCAATTGAACCTTCAATTGACTGTATTTCCCATTATTTGGGAACTCAAAGGGATGGGGGAAAAGGAGACCAAGTTCTCTGCTGAGGAAAATTTGAGGAAGCCCCAAGGAAGACTGGGCCATCTTGCAACAGGCAGAAGTGTGAATATATTGCCCAAAGAGGAACATTTCAATCTTGATAAAAGCCTGTAAAGTAGAATTCAGGTGAAGAAAGTAGAGGATGAAAAGCCCCTGTTTTGCACTTGAGGAGCAAAGCATAGAGATAGTAAGGTTTGCCCAAAGTCCCAAAGACGCTCTGACAGAGCAGCAAACTGAACTCTGTCTTCTTAAAGCTCAACTCTTCAAATTAACCCTGATGAAAACAGCAGGTCTTCCTTTTGGTGGATACCAAACTAGCCAGCCCATTGGCTGTGGGAAATGATGGCACCAGTCATACTTTAGACCTTTGTTTTGGAGGAGAATGTGTCCTTGCTCTGTGGGCATTGATTGAAAACACCTCCTGGCCTGTGGTTTGCTTGAAAGGGGTAAGTGCAGTCCCGAGTGTTGCTGTTGTCATTCCTAAGGAGACACAGGTTAATAGAGGGGAAGGAGAAAATAGTGGGAGGGTGCAGACCCACTTCAGCCCAGCATTTGTAGCCAGGTGCTCTGCTCAGTGGCCCATGGAAGAAGTTGTTTATTGTGAATTCCTTTTCAAAGCTTATGTCCTTGGGTCTGTGAAAAGTGTGCTTTGAAAGCCCCTTGCTGGAAGCATGACTTGATTTCAAAACATGACTGTGGTGGAGTAGCCACAGAAATACAGGTGCTGGAGTTAAAACCTGGTTCCAGCAGGTGACGTGGGAAACAATGCAGGGAGGAAAGATCAGACAGGCTATCAATAACCTGTGCTATTCCACACTGGGTGTTGCACACCTGCTCTTCTCAAAAGCAGTGTTTCTGCTGACTTGTGTACTTTCGGGACAGGGCAGAGAGCATAAGTCAGACCTCGTGTGGGTATAAAGCAGAGCAGGTCCAGTGATGCTAAATGAGGCTGCACTGATTTATACTGTTTGAGGAGCTGTCACTGACATATTTGTTGTACTCCCTTTTAACTAACTGGGAAGATTACTTTTGTCTTCTGTGTGAACTGTGGGGCAGGGAAGACTCAGGAACAAATTAGGAATTCAGTACATGAGGAGAATATAATATAAACAGTTATTCAGTACTGTTGTTTGTGCTTTGTGTGGATCTGACATAAAATACTTTCTGTTTATTTTATAGAGCCATTGGTAATAATTTCACAAATGTATTTTCTTTCACAGCACCTGTATGTTTGTAAAAATGCGATATGCATTTTTTTTCCTTGATAGAGAGGGTGTACAGGCATCGCCCTTTAAAAGCCATTGGGGCATCTCTGTAAATGTTATGTACAACACCACAAGCAGGAGAGTCCGTACCATGGCATCCCAGCAAAGACCTCAAAGCTGTCTTTTACCAGGGGTAGAAAATAGGCTTTGAGGAAGCACCTATGACCCATTTCTTGGCTGTGTTTTGGTGTAAGCTGCTGCTTCAGCGCATCACTTAATCATAGGTGTGAGTCATTTAGGTCTTAAGGCACAGTGTGAGGTTCATGTTACTTAAGTCAGGATGTCCACAATGAGATTTATTAGCCCAGGGACCTGAATTTTAAAGATGCCGAGCACTGGAGTGATAGTTGTTCAGTGAGCAAGATTTGTTGGTTTACAGCTCCTGCCTCCTTAAAGACTCCTTTGACAGCTTTTTGTCAGTCATCTCATGAGCTTCTCAGGAGGGGAAAAATGGTAACAGTCTGTCTTCTTGAGTAGAGAAGCGGGGAGAGAATTTATACACTGATCTCATTATTTTAATTGTAGCATGTTCACAATCTTGTAAAACATCAGGAGCAATCAAGGAAGCCACTAGGAGCCTTGAAGCAGAGCAGGACAATGAGGAAAAGAGGAAGAATATGCCTTTGTACATAATCCAGCCTGAAATCAAATAGGCTTTTGAAACCCTTCAGGTGTGTGACTACTGAGAAAGGAAGAGCTCTCTCAGGACTGGGCATTAGGCATTTTGGTTCCTGTGCTTCTTGCTTTCAGTCCGCTTTGTTTGCCATAGTGAAACTGTAGTCTGGGCTTAAATCCACCCTCTCCAGATTTAGGAGGAGCTGAGTTCAAGACTGGTGGGATGAGCTGGAGTGTGCTCATCTTTGCAGGTCCTATGTGCGTGTCCCAAATGCTGCCAGCTCAGGCCTTGGCTCTCAGTTCACAAAATATTCCTGATCCTTTTGATCAAGACCCATTAACATGCATCTAAGTAATATGCGGATGGGCATAAACTTGACAGCATACCTAAAATGGAGCAGAGCCTGATTTGGGAGACAAGAAAAAGAGTGCTTCTTCTTGTATCAAGCTGGGGCTTTCTGCCGGCACGTTTATTTAGCATTACTCATAAACTGGTGGATCAGATGAAAGGCAGTCAAGTGGAAGAGAGGGCCGTGCTGAAGCGAGCAGGCTCTCCTGATAATTGCAATGCTGCCAGTGTTCCTCCAGTCAGTTAATAGATTTTCCCAGGTCCTCTGTGCCAGGTGAAAATTTTCTCATTAAGGGGAATTTATTCCATTTCCTTTTATCATTTATTATTGAAGAAAAAGTGAGTGGATGGAGTTCCAAAAATGACAGGGTGGAATTTTAAACAAAAAGCAACAACAAATAAACACTGGAAGCTGAAACAGAGGCATGAGCAACATTTGGGAAAAGCTTGCATTGTTTATAAACTGCAAAATGTGTAGGGGACTTAAGCTTTCCAAGGAGGTGAACAGCCACTAAATGATTTTGGCAGTGTGCAAAAGTCTAATCGTCTGGTTCTGAAGCTCTAAAAGTTCTGACTGTCATTCTGCAAAGGCGAATATTAGAAAAAAAGAGCATTATAGGAGTCTGGAATCATGGTCACTAAATCTTCCTGTGTTTCAGAATTGATTATAAACCAGCAAGGGAGTTTAATCTTTGGAAGACGTTTTGCTCTGTGGGAAAGTGGGAGGCAGTGATGTAGGACTGGATCATGTGTTTGGGAATAGCCAGAACCAAGATATTTTTTTTTTCTTCTTTTTTTAGTGCTGGATTTCTGGTGAAGTCTTGGAAGGGTTATTTGCACTAAAGCATTCAAAGAGATCAGCCTGATTCTGCTCTTGCTGGCTTTAATGTCTCCAGCGAGTCCAAAGGGCTGTCTTTGAGCAAAGGCAGTGAGAACAGAATTAGGTCAATGTTGGATCTTAAGAAGTCATAACCTCTTAAATTCTGTGTGTGTCAGTTTTGCTATCTGTAAGATATGCATCACCCTGCCTATTCCTTGCATGTTTCTTATATTCTTTCCGTGAATATTGAGATATAAATGCTAAAAATTACCCTTCATAGTAAATGGAAATTATCCACAAATGACGATGTGTGTCCAGTACATGCAGAGAGGCAGCCTGATTTCCATACCAGTGCTGAGGGTTTGCAGGTCTTTGATCCAGTTCCCTTTAAACATGGTGGAGCAATTCTGCTGGCTTACTCTGCTTGCCTGTTCTTCTGGCTGTGCCTCCAAATCCCTGGGAGCTGCCTCAGAGGCCTTTGGCAATTCACCATCTCATGGCAGAAACTCTGGTTTCGAGTGCTTGGAAGTCAGTACTGCTGGGTGTTTGACTCTTGCCGATTTTCTGTGACAATGTTAAATGGCAAAACTGTTACATTCCCAGGGCTGGGTTGTCAGTTCTAACTTTTTGTGCCTCATGGTGAGCTGGGTACGTTTCCTCCATATTGTTGCCTTCATGGCAGCGAGAAATGAGAAAACCCTTCCTGTCCAGGTGCTGTTTGAATAGAGGTTTCCACTGCATCTTTCTTATTAGCCACATTGAAAGCTACATCTCTTGTCTTTTTGTTATCATGCATTGGGAGTAGCAGAAGAAAAAATGCACAGTTTCATTTCCCCTTTAGGTACTCAGCTTTTCTCTTGCACGCTGGTTGTCTTGTACAAAACTGGTTACCTTTTTGCATGGATTAGTACGTGTCCTAACCTAATTTAAGCTGCTAGCCCAAGGCAAGTAAATCATGTTGCCAAATAATCACTGCTTCTCTTGTATCCACCCTGTGGGGGGGGATGACGATGAATGATATTGTTATAATGAGATACAAAAAACTGAACTGAAACAAGCTGCAAATGAAGGCAATTTTCTTTGTCAGTAATCAAATGACAGTCAGCTATGTGTGTTTCTGAGGCAGAAGGGAGGGAGAGCAAGGGAGCAAACTGCACTGAAACAGGCTCATTTTCTTGGGGTCATCAGGTATGTTCACTTGTACTTAGGGAGTGCTGAATCTAGGAGAGAAATCTGGCTGCATTATTCCTAATAGCCAGCGACAGAGAGCATCTGTTTTGCCAGAGGACTGTCAGATTTTGCTTCCTGTAGTTCCTCCTGTAAAACACCCATCCATGCCTTTAGTTCTGGCATTCACTCTTTATGCAAGAAGTCCTGCCTCTGAGCTGAGATCGCAAAGTAGAAAGGGCTGAGGAGAAGCAGAGGAGTTTTGTGGTGGAGGAGTTAGTGCATGGGAACCACATGTATTAATGTACTGCAGTGTTGCAAAGTTGCTCTTATTTTCGGAAGTCTCTCTGCACCCAGAACTGAATCGAAAACCTGGGAAGCTCAACCGGATGGATTAGGCAGGACTGTTTCCTTCTGGCACTAACAAAGAGCATGATCTGCTGGAGTTAGAAGGGTGATGTGGTGGAGGGTTGTGGAGAAGACCAAGGGTGGAGGTGGTACTCCTGCCTGGAGTCCCTGGAGGGCAGAGCAGACTGGTTGTTAGTAGCAGGCTGGGGACACAGGGCAGAAGACAGCAGTTACAGTGAGCGTTTCCTTTCTGAAAATCCTCACTAGAATCAGAGAATCACAGAATTGTCTGGATTGGAACGGACCCTTAAGATCATCGAGTCCAACCATTACCCTAATGCTGCCAAAACCACTACTAAACCATGTCCCTAAGCATCACGTCTGCCCCTCTTGTAAATATCTCTGGGGATGGCAATTCCACCACTTCCCTGGGCAGCCCGTTCCAGTATCTGACAACCCTTTCAGTGAAGAAATTTTTCCTAATATCCATCCTAACGCTCCTCTGGTGTAACTTGAGGCCATTTCCTCTTGTCCTATCGCCTGTTACTTGGGAGAAGAGACCAACATCCACCTCTCTACAACCTCCTTTCAGATAGTTGTAGAGAGCAATAAGGTCTCCCATCAGCCTCCTTTTCTCCAGGCTAAACAACCCCAGTTCCCTCAGCTGCTCTTCATAAGACTTGTTCTCTAGACCCCTCATCAGCTTCATTGCCCTTCTCTGGACACGTTCCAGCACTTCAGTGTCTTTCTTGTAGTGAAGGACCCAAAACTGAACACAGTATTCAAGGTGTGGCCTTACCCGTGCCAAGTACAGGGGGATAATCACTTCCCGAGTCCTGCTCACCACATTATTTCTGATTCAAGCCAGGATGCTGTTGGCCTTCTCGGCCACCTGGGCACCCTGCTGGCTCGTATTCAGCCAGTTGTTGACCATTTTTTTCAATATGGGATTATTTGGGAAAATTAAATAGTATTGGAAAATACGCTTTCCAGTGTTCTCTGTAAAGCACCTGACTTGAATGGTTGGTCAGGACCTCCCTTTGGGTAGTCAGCGTAGGTTTTATCCACAGCTGTCTTCTATGCTATTGTAGGCAGGTGGACCACTTCTCATATTGCAGGGGAAGGAGAGGTGGCATTGAGGAATTCATAGAGGAAACCCCACCTACCCATAGATCCGAACCCAAAAGTTTCTGGTCCTCAGTTCTGCTCTCAGAACAGCTGGTTTGACACTTCTGTGACTCTCACCTGTTTTACGCTAGCCTGACTTCACCAAGGGTAGCAAAGCTGCTCTGTGCCTAAGCCAGAGTGGAAAATTCAATCCAGTGACTCTCTCTCTCATGCTTCAGCTTCCTGACACATTCCAATAAAGTGGCCTTACCCCTCTCCTCCCGCTCAAATAACATAATGCTATTTATTTAAAAATACCATCAAGCAAAGGATATAATTCAAAAGCTCTGATTTAGGAAAATTGCTTGTTTGTTAATCATTTCCTTTTTCCTGATTCAGAGCTTGCTTGCTCATAAAATATTGATTTATCGGGCAGGCAAGGATGCTCTTGGCAATGAAGATGAAAAGCAGAAGTGCTGATAAAAATACATAGGCTTTTTAAATGTTTTTTCAAAAGCTAAGCTTAGAAAAGGTAGCTTAGAAACAGAGACAGGCAGAAACTATAAGGGCTACAGGTGGAGTCAAATGGAAGTGGAACAAAGATAGTGTGGGAGAGAAGAAAGTAGAGAAAATAGAGGGGGAAAATCGGCAAGAAACTGTTGATCTGCAGAGATGTCCAGGAAAAGCAACGCATTTGAAATAAATAGCAAAAACTAGGACTCATGAAAAGTAAAACCAGGAGAACAAGAACGTATGGAAGTATTGAGAGACCCTGACTGCAAATATGAAATCAAAAAAGGTGCCTTGTCTATCCCCCTCTCCCATTTTTCATAATGCAAGAAGCAACACAAATGATACGGGGGAAAAAAAAGTATGCTTGAGACTGGCAGAAGGAAAAACCTATCTTGTGTGTGATCCTCTGAAGGTCATTTCTACTATGTCAGATGCTTTTCCAAAAGACTGGCCATTTCTGAAGGTAGACAGAGCATCCTCAACAACAGAAAGAAGGGCTTGTTTGGGACAAATTGTGGTGTTTTAAGGCAAGTTGTCCCTCAGCTCAGGCAGGGTCAGGGGACAGTTATGCCTCTGAATTGCACATCCCAGAGCTTCAGGAATTTCATGCCTTTTTGTGAAGTGGGCAGCTGCAATGAGAGGCAGGAGATATGAGTACATGCATAATTATTGATCCAGCCCAGTCTGGTGAGGCCTATATTTTAAAATTTAAAGTGGGAAGAGGAATATAAGGGAGGGATTGGGCTAAAGTTTGGGCATGGAGATGTGGGGATACTGAATCCAAGAAAGGAATCACTGCAGGTCCTCCATGGAGTCTGTAGTGGTAATTGAAAATAAAGTTATTGTGGATATGGTGACCTTGTACTAGCCTGGTGGAAAATGCTGCCTGGAAGATGGTGGACCTCATCATGAGTCACTCATTCCTGTCTCAAAAATGCAAGGAAAGAAAGCATTTCACTTCCTAGTATCAGCCGTCTGCCTGTAGACTTTACCTTTTAGGTGTTTATGGGGGGCATCTAGTGCAAACAAGGTCTTTTATGTATAAGGATTACATCACTTAGCTAGGTCTTCTTCCTTTTCTTGCCTGTATGTGCATGATCCTATAGCAACGCTATGCAGTATGGAAGACACAAGCATTCATATATCTTCTAAGTATTCCTGTAAAGCCTCATGCATAGGTGTTTTTCTTATTTAATCCCAGTGAAACAATTCCAGAAGAGACACTGAGGAGAGCCAAACAGATTGGGTTCTCAGACAAACAGATTGGGAAATTCCTGCGGCTGACTGAAGTCCAGTGCCGTCAGCTGAGACTGAGGAAGAATATAGTGCCCTGGGTGAAGCAGGTATGTGAGAAACATCAGTGTTCGTGGTGGGGGCTTCTAAGAGTGCAAGAAGCAGGAGACCTCCATGTCCTTAGAAACAGCTGAGGTAAATGAATCGGAAGCCCTGGCTCTGTTAACATCCATGGAGGTTTTGACATTGACAGTAGAGAAGAACAAATTTCACCCACGTAGCTGTTACTTCTGCACTGCAGGCGTCAATGTAATGACATGAACATCCCCAAAGAGAGACTCAGAATATTCTTGTTCCTATTCTGGGTCGCTGAGGGGGAAACACAGCTATCTGGCTTCAGGAAAAGGCTGAGAATACTGGCCCACCATGGGGTGACCATGAAAAGTGTAAGATGTCTTTTCTCTTGGTAGTAACTTTTTACAGGGTAATACTTTATTTGAAGTGTGCTATTGTTATGGGTTCATTTGCTATTCATTGTGATAGCACGAGTGTAATGAGCTCATCTAGTATTCATGGCAGTGTCACCAGTGCTTTGCTAGGTGTTCTGCTGCTGCATTTAAGGTATGCTGTTATTAAACTGCCACCAGCTGTTTTTTTGTCCTTAAAGGAGGAAAAAAACCCAACCCAAACTACTCAGTGTTTCTGAAAGAGCCCATCTGTATCCGCAGGCCCAATTCCAGGTGCCAAATCTCCTTCTGTTCCCCAGCTGCTGTTTTCCTTCCATGTCCTCACCTGGCCCACAGAAATGTGCCTGGTCTTGCACTGTGTTCTTTCAGCTGCATGTGGCACTGCAGTCCTGGATTGATTTGTGTGCCAAGGTACCCTTCTACTTACACCTGCATTTGTGGCTTCAAAGCATATGTTTCTTCTTGAGCCATGAAGTACAAGTTGCAGTATTAGCAACACTAATGAGCAGCAGACACTTACATAGTGCTAATGACATAAGGTCAGATTCTTCATTATTGACCAGGATTTGGACAGTCAGTAGGGATTCCTGAAAATACTTGAAGATTGGACAGATTTTTAAATGGTATAGCATGTAAAAATTCATGTCAGGGCTGCTTTAATATTCTTCCCTGTTCAGTATTCTGTGTAGAAACGCTTCAGCTGTTCATTCAGGGAACTTCAGCAATCACTGTGACCTAGATGGACTAGTTACCATGTATAACATGCAATAAGTAGTTGACACAAATAGTTTGTGAACAGCCTAGTAGGCAAATTATTCTTCTGGGTTCTCTGGTGACTAATTACATAAGAAATTGTTAAAAACTACATGTAAGGGGTGGTTGAAAATCACTCTTGCTTTGTGTACCATTTAATCATCAAAGCACAAGTTATATCGTAACATAAATACGTAGTACTTGCACTGCTGGCTGCTGCTTGGCATGATCTCAAAGTGATATTGTGTGTATGTTTGTGTTCAGTGTGGGAGTAACTTGGGGTCAAGAGTATAGTGTGAAGATCCCAGACAGTGCAGCTAAAGAGGACAGGAGACCTGGAGGAATGGAGACCTGTGTAATTAATGCTGCCAAACTAACTAGAGAATGAGGGCCTCGGCAAGAAGGGATGGATGTAGAAAGTTCCTGGGCTGTGAAGGTGTTTTACCAAAGAGGTGTGGAACTAAAACTGCAGTTTAGAAAGAGATGGTAGACTTTCCTGTTGACTGAACTGTAAGGTCTGGGGGGAAGGCCAGGCATATGCTGCATTGCCGCTGTATGACAGTTCAGATCACCTCCTTTTGAGGAAAGACGTGATGGGAAGATAATAGAACAGAAATAGGTGTGGAAAAGGAAAGAGGGAAAAGAAAAACTCCAAAACACCTGCATGCAAGAAAGATCTGGCACTGGCCAAGTCACAATCCCTTCTCTTCTTCCCTGTACAGATTGACACACTGGCAGCAGAATACCCAGCAGTAACTAATTACCTCTATGTCACGTACAACGGGCAGGTAGGCACATTCAGAAACAATGGTATCATTGCTGTCTAGTTTGATCTCTTTCGCCTATATAACATGTTCTCTATGTTATTTCTTGAGATCTTGCAGATGTATTGGTCTCTGTAGCAATTATTTTGGATGGTGTTACATATAATCCCCTTACAGTAGGCCTGGAACTTTATCTTGCTCAAATACTGATCCAGTGCATTTAGTGTTAATGCCCCTATGTTGTTATGATCCTGTCCTATATCACCTGTACTTGCATCCTCTGTGCACCAATCAGGTGCTGGGAATGCAGAACTCATGTTTCACTCACGTCATCCTAGCATTCATTTTTATGTGAAACTTAACGTCTTCTTAGGCTGCTCGAATACCCAAATCAGAGGTGCTGTGTCTCCTTTCGTTTGGGTGCAGCACCACTAATTCCAGTAGAGCTGCACTTGATTTATACTGGAGTAAATGAAATCAGACATGAGCCCTGAAGGATCAGACTGTTGGATATGGTCTGAGCACCAGAAACTGTTTATTCTGAAAAGCATGGAGTTAGGTGCTGTGGATAACAGATCCTAATGACTTTTCTCCCTTTCTTCTCAGGAACACGACGTAAAATTTGATGACTGTGGAGTGATGGTGTTGGGCTGTGGACCGTATCACATAGGTAAATCTTTCTTACAGCTCCTCTGTTCTCCTTGCACCCTCGAGCCTTCTTTGGATATTCTTGTGGTTCATTTGTTCCTCTTCTCATATGGTGACAAAACCCTCCAGAGCACAGTGCACAGGACATCAATTCCTAACACAAGGCTTGCCTTTTACACTTGCTTGGAGACTTCATTTCATGCCCTGGAAAAAAACAGGAGAATTTTATTACCTTTTGCTTGTTACTTAGCTGTGATTTCCACAAAGTTTTAGGGATTTTTTTTTAATCTTACTTTTTGTACATGTTAAGTTCTTGAGAACCTGTTACCTTGTATAGAATTTTGTTGCTCCCACAGCTATCTTGTATGTAGTAAACATACTGTTTACTACATATAGTAAGCTGGCAGTAAGCCAGCTCATGACTATGTTGTTATATACTATACATTTTACTACTGTAAGTATAGGTGACTATGAAAATATTTTGATATCTTCAGCTGCTTTTGTATAAGGAATTCTCTGTATGCTGTTTTTTCGGCCCACTCAGATGATTATGCAGCATAAGAGTTTCCTCAAGGCTACGACTATTGGGTAGACAGACTGCTGAATTCTGTATATGATGACTTTTACTTTTTCTTTTCATGGATCCTTCCAAATAGCTTGCAATTATTGACAAGAAGAAGATTGCTTGTTATTCAGAAATATTTTTGCTCTGCATCTCACAAGTAATGGTAATGATTTTTGAAAGCTGAAATTTAAAACTGCATCTATTTGTTTTGCTTGGATGGACAGGTCACGTGCTACACTCCTGTTGCTGTTCGTAGCATGTGTTTTTTGAACTCAGTTTCCAGTATGAATGTTGAGATGAGTGAAATCAGGAGGAACACTCCATGATTATGCTTATTTTTTTTGTGAATGCTTCTGCCAGTCAACATCCTGTGTAACGTGCTGTAAACACGTACAAAAAATGAACATAAAAAGTATGGCAGTGTTGTTTAATAATTTGATTAAATATATGTGAATACATTTTGCACTGATCACCTAAAACTCCTAATTGCATCGATTAGCCATACAGGTCTGATTTTGGTCTTACCTGTTCTGTAGCTTTGATTAGATCAAGACAATCTTTGGAAGAGGTTGCATGTAAATAAAGGCTGGTAAAGGAAATCATTACCTGCACCTCTAGAAGAATTTTTTTTTTCTAGTTGATTTTTTTTTTGTTGTTGTTATTCTTTTAAGGCAAGTAAGCAGCATGCTTTTCCTGTGTGCTTTCAGATTTGTAATCATAATTCTGTGGGATCAACTTAGTGTTCCTTGTGCATTTACATTTACAAAACAGGAACAGGTCAGAAAGGGCTAAATGATTTGGATGGAAGTTAAACATGTGATGTTACCTTTTTTTTTTTTTAAACAAGATTCTTATTTCCTTTGTGAAAACTGAGTTTTAGAAAGAAATAAAATTATTTGGGGGAACTGTGAGGTCATTTCAAAAGTCATGCTATATGGAGTGACTACATCAGTGGACAAGGGAAGAGCTATGGATGTCGTCTGTCTGGACTTCTCTGAGGCCTCTGATATGGTCCCCCACAACATCCTTCTCTCTAAATTGGAGAGATAAGGGTTTGATGGGTAGACTGTTTAGTGGATGAAGAAGTGATTGGATAGTTACATCTTGAGGGTAGTGGTCAACGGCTCGATGTCCATATGGAGATTGGTGATGAGTGGTGTCCCTCAGGGGTCTGTATGGGGACCAGTACTGTTTAATATGTTCATCAATGATATAAACAGTAGGATCGAGTGCACCCTCAGCAAGCTAGCCAATGACACCAAGCTGAGTGGTGCAGTTGACACGCTGGAAGAAAGGGATGCCATCCAGAGGGACCTGGACAGACTTGAGAAGTGGGCCTGTATGAACCTCATGAAGCTCAACCAGGCCAAATGCAAGGTCCTGCACTTGGGTCAGGGCAATCCCAAGCATAAATACAGGCTGGGCAGAGAATGGATTGAGAACAGCCCTGAGGAGAAGGACTTGGGGATGTTGGTTGATGAGAAGCTCAACATGAGCCAGCAATGTGCACTCGCATCCCAGAAAGCCACCTGCATCGTGGGCTGCATCAAAAGAAGTGTGGCCAGCAGGTTGAGGAAGGTGATTCTGGCCCTCTACTCAACTCTGGTGAGACCTCACCTGGAGTACTGCATCCAGCTCTGGGGCCCTCAGCACAAGAAAGACACTGACCTGTTGGAGCGGGTCCAGAGGAGAGCCACAAAAATGATCAGACGGATGGAGCACCTCTGCTACGAAGGCAGGCTGACACAGTTGAGATTGTTCAGCCTGGAGGAAAGGCTCTGGGGCCTTTCACCACTTAAAGGGGGCTTATAAGAAAGATGGGGACAGAGTTTTTAGCAGGGCCTGTTACAATACGACAAGGGGTAATGGTTTTAAACTAAAAGAGGGTAGATTTGTACTAGGTAGAAGGAAGAAACTTTTTACAATGAGGGTGGTGAAACACTGGAACAGGTTGCCCAGAGAGGTCGTAGATGCCCCATCCCTCGAAACATTCAAGGTCAGGTTGGACTGGGCTCTGAGCAACCTGATCTGGTTGAAGATGTCCCTGCTTATTGCAGGGGGGTTGGACTAGATGACCTTTGAAGGTCCCTTCCAACCCAAATTATTCCATGATTCTATGATTCTATATTCTGTATTCAAAAAGAAAATTATCCAAACTGACGTGTCGTCTTTTGAAGGTTTCTTGTTCTTGTTAACTAACATGCCAAATAGAAACATGATGTGCATCAGTACAGTTGCACACTCTTGAACTTCAGAGCTTGCCTTGACGCACCTTTCGTGGATGTGTAAAGGCCTCTGGCTCACTGAGAGCCACACACTGCAGTGTGTGACCTGTTCTCCGTGGGGGTATTGCTCAGATATTGAAGGCAATGCTTGCTCTTCACTTGCTGCCAGGAGGGTACCTCCTATTCTGGGAGGGGGGTCTGTTTGTGTGAAAGTCAGCCCTGAAAGCAGTATGAACAAGCTATTCCACCAACTGCATGGACCAGCAGAGTGCTCTGTAAATTTTAAGGTGTGCATGTAGATTTAACATGATTGAAACCTGAAAGTAAGTTAAAAAACATGCCTGTATTGATGTAGGAATTATCTTCTGAGGAGCAGTGTTGGTTATGTTACAACAGTCATTACTAGTATTACTAATTATTTGCTGTCTTCCCAGTGTTTGGACATGACCATTACTGGATGTGGCTGGAATATCATAGGATCATAGAATGGTTAGAGGTGGAAAGGGACCTTAAAGATGATCGAGTTCCAGCCCCCGTGCTTTATGGGCAGGGACACCTCCCACTAGACCAGGTTGTTCAAAGCCCCACTCATCCTGGCCTTGAACACCTCCAAGGATGGCGCATCCACAACGTCTCTGGGCAACCTGTTCCAGTGTCTCACCACCATCATAGTAAAGAATTTCTTCCTAACAGCTAATCTAAATCTACCCTCTTTCAGTTTAAAACCATTACCCTTCATCCTATCACTACAATCCCTGATAAAGAGTCCCTCTTCCCAGGTTATATCTAAAAGAGTCAGATGGGGACTCCAGATGACCATTGTGTTCCAAAGTTGAGGTTTCTTATGTGTGTAGGAATACCTGAATAATGGAAGTAGAATACAAAAAGTGAATGAGGATCTGGTGACCCTTCTGGGAAACATCCAGTTTCAGATTAGATTTCCCTCTTTTCTGTGGGGTTTTAGGTGAGGCCTAGGCATGTTTTTGAGGTTCCTGTTTGACAGAAG
The DNA here is from genome assembly GCA_013398815.1 of Ibidorhyncha struthersii. NCBI lineage: Eukaryota > Metazoa > Chordata > Aves > Charadriiformes > Charadriidae > Ibidorhyncha > Ibidorhyncha struthersii. Next base: position 157,254 of record VZSZ01000769.1, read on the forward strand.
TAAGGAAATAAATTGTGTGCCTCTCAGTGAGTGACCTGTGACAGCCATCTGTTTGTGGCGAGGTGGTAGAGGCAGCAGTTAAGCACAGCCTGAATTTCCAATGTATCTTGTTGCACAATTATTTATATAAATAATTATATCAGCGGTTAACAATCATGTAATGACTGTGAACACATCTTGATGAGGCCAAGGTTTTCTTGTAGACTGTAAGCATAACCATTTAATGATGTTTTTTAATATGTATCATTCTTGGTTTATGGTACCCCTCTTAGAAGTTTGAGCATAGAAATTTATGGGACAGTGGCTGTTAGTGCAAGTCCGGACTCCTGAAGCCTACAGTGCTGCTGAAGTCCCAAGTCCTGCAGCTTGCCCAAGACCAAGCACCAAGTCCTGGTGCTGGCCGAGCACCAGGTGACTCCCTCTTTGCCTCTTTTCTTTAGAGGTGGCCACAGTGCTTGCTCGGGGTTCAGGACAGTAGGACGTGCTTGCCCCACAGTGTTGCCATAGTCACCGTGGCCTTTAAACCAAGATAAAAGGATCACAGAGTGTCTCTAAAAGTGTTGTTCTACTGACTTGCCATATCTAGAGTCAGCGCAAAGGAAGGTCAAACCCACTGTGTTGTAATTTTTCTGTTGTTAGGTTAGGCACTCTCTGCTCTCCTGGAAGGTAAAAAACACTTCAGTCTTCTGTTTTTAAAACCACATCTGTACAAATGCTTTGTGTTTCCTGGAGTAAACAGTGCTGTCTCATAATAATGGGCACTCAATTTGGTCACCTCTAAGCTGCTGCCTCTTAAGTTTATCTCAAAGCATGTTGCTTGGGAGGCAGTAGTAGCTGGATGGGCAGCAAGAGCAGACGTGAGTATTGATGACCACAGGATGACAGACATGTTATAGAGGCATGTCAGTCCTGAGCAGCTGAGCCAACTTACCTGTTGTGCTTGGAGGCTTACATTTGTGGATGATAAGTTTCCGTGGGAGGACAATTAGATTTCTTGCTCTGAGCTGACAGGAGGTAATGCTGGGGTTTTTTCTTTTTCTTTTTTAACCTTGAGTGCTGAGAATGTCTGTTTATGTTTTCTTTTCTGCATCCTTCCTTTCCTTGCCCACTTTTCTGTATCCTGGCAGGCAGCAGCGTGGAGTTTGATTGGTGTGCTGTCTCCAGTATCCGCACGCTGCGTCAGCTTGGCAACAAGACCGTTGTAGTGAATTGCAACCCGGAGACGGTGAGCACAGATTTTGATGAGTGTGACAGACTGTACTTTGAGGAGCTGTCATTGGAAAGGATCCTGGACATCTACCAATATGAGGTAAAGAAAAGCAGAAGCAGCAACAAAAAGCCATGAACCAAACCAAACTTTTCAAAATTCATGTCACTAGCTTGCTTTGGTGGAGCAGCTGGGTGTGAGCGGGGAGAGCTTGCTAGCAAAAGCTGTTTAGTTTGGATCCCGATGTTGCATTTTACACATCGTTGATGTTCCTAGCAGACTGCTCAATAATGAATGCCAAATAAATATTAAATTATTTTGCAAGATGCCATATTGTGCAATATTTACAAGCAGATTTAATTTGCTGCACAGTCATTTATTGCACAAATTGTTCTGCCCTTGCGGTGCTGAGCTTTAGCACTTAAGCATATCCTTGACTTCAAGCACAAGTACTCCCCCTGAAGCAGTAGAACAAGCTACGTGCATAATGCTAACACGTGCTCAAGAACTTGCAGTCTTGGTCTTGCAGTACAGTGGCAATGTGGTGGATGTGGCCCAACATGCTAGTAGACAGGTCAGGAAGGGACATTGGGATTGTTATCAAACCAAAACGTGTTCCAGCTCCTGATAGAGACATTGCACTTGTCTGTCTGGAGTTTTCAAGTGCTCAGAAGTGCTGATACTAAGAGACAGAGAAGAATCCCAGACGGATTTGGTAATGGGAGGATATATAATGTAAGCAGTTCATCCCAATATGGAAAATGTTGATTTCTACCTGGTAACAAAACCATCTTGGATTTGTGGCTGAGGCTGAGGTACTTACGGGAACTTCATCTCCCTTGAAATTCAGTGTGAACTGGCCACATAACTTGCTGAAACAACTTGGCAGAACCCAGGTCGTGTTAAACTTATGATTTTTCTTGGCTTTTTTTCCCCCAGTATATGACAATTTGAGCTCATCTCCTTTGTGAAGGGTGCAAGTTTCTAAAATGGTTTTATAACCTGGCTACGTTTTGATCATTCTCAAATTTGGAACCACGCAAAAGCACATTGGAACTCAAGTCCCAGTCTCTAGCTTCTGTTCTTAAACCATTTGCAAAATACTGTCTAGGACCATTTTTAGGTTGTATGTTCATACTTTCCTATTTGTACATCTTGTTTTACCTCTTCTTTAAATTTTCTTGTAAACAGGCTGTTACTGGAAGGCATAGATTTTGGGCAGGCCAAAAGACTCTCGTGGTCCTCTGGAGTCTTAAAGGCCGACTTTAAAATGCTTTAGGATTATCTGTGAGACAGCTCTATAAGCATTGAACTCTCGTTTACTTAAGCAAAGCTGAACTTCTGAACTTGGGGCATGAAGGAAACTGGTATGACAGTTTGTCAGACAAGAAACACAGCATCTAATTGCTGCAGGATCAAAGAGAAGGTAGAGATAGGTGATGAGGGAGCAACTACTCATTTGAACATGTAGTGCTAGTAATTAGCAAGTTGAGTAAGAAAAAATATGTGAAAAGAGTAATGCATACGTATTGAAGCTTGCGAACTTGGTGAGTTTGATGGGAGGTGTTGCAGATCTCGAGGTCTAATAGCAGCAGCCTGTGGCACCCAGAGCTGAAGGGGAAGGACACTCTGCTGACAATTTCCCCAGCTCAGCCAGTCATGCTCATCAGCTGGACTGTGCTCATGCTTCTGGGCATGTTTTTAGCCTGTCCTGCTTGTGAAGTAAACCAAAAAGTGATCGTGAGAGGAGAGAGTGCAGGGAGGAGGCAGCAGGAGCTGAGGTAATAAATGGGAGTAAAAAAGGAGAAGGGGAATAAAAAGGAAGAGAAGAGAGATGCTCAGAGTTTGCAGAAGATTCTGCTACTCTGACTTGGGTATGAAAACAACCAATTTGATGTTTGCTCTGGAGGCATTAAAGCCATCAGTATGTGAGCCCAAACCCACAAAATTAGGGTTGTGCTGTCTAATAAATCCCAAGATGAATACTCAGCTGTTTTAGAACACTTTTCTTAAGTAGTGACAACAGGAAATGTTATCATTATGCCCAATTTGCAAGTAGGGAAGTCCTATCCCAGAGACATACATAGCTGTCCCTTCTCTTTCCCTCCCTCATGTCCCTTTTACCTGTCCCTCTCCAGTTGACGTTCACAGCTGCTCTGAGTCACCCGAGAGTGAGTTTTGCACAACAGAGCCACGCTTTGGAGGGAAGTTTAGTCTACTGTGAATGTGCAAAGTTAGGTGGTAGTCTATGAGGACAATAATTAAAAAAAAAAAAAATTCCTTCCCTCAGATTTATTGGCTTTTTGTTTCCAGAGAAGATGTTCCCTTTTTCTTTTAATATCTGTCTGCTTGAGGGCCTCTTCTGATTCTTTTTCAGTTTCTAGGATCATTCTGAAACAATTCATAAAACTAAAGGAGGCTCTTAGGTACCATTTTAATGGTCTAATTTGTTTTCAAACTCGGGGAAAAAGAAAACCCAACTCTATTACTAATGACATAAAAGCAAGGTAGTAATAAAAAGAGTTATTTTTGTTATAAAGGGGAAAATCCTTCTCTCTAGGCTTCTTTCACTATATTATGAGTAGTGTATATTTTAAAGATATCTATTGGCAAGGATGTTATTAATTTTCTTTATAATTAAAATATGGCTGATGACAAAATGATATGCAGTGGAGTCCATTTCTCAGTGGGCAGACATTTCCTGTTCCCTAGCAGGGCAGTGGGCTAGTCTTTGGGCAAGAGCATGCTTTGGGATATAACAGCAGAAATTGAGATGAAAAAGTAAGCAGCAGCTGGGTCTCAATTTATGGATCTTTTGGAGTAAAAATGAGTATATGATTCTTCGCTATCTGCTTGAATAAGCCATGTCCTCTGGCTCCTTGGGGCTGGAGTCCCTAATGCCATCCCAACTTTGATGTAGGCAGTATTTGGATTTTAGAGGCTTATTGACTAAAATTGTTTTAAAGGAAGAAATAAGCAGCAGCTGAAGAGAAGCTGTTAGCTGGGACGTTCGCATTTCAAATATGTTGAGGATAGATTAAGATGTTGGTTGACCTTGGCAGCAAAGCAAGCTTGACTTGTTATCAAACAGGAACCATTCCAAGCTGCAAGAAGGGGTTTGCTTATTCACTGTCTGGTTCTTGTCCGTGTGTGATGATAAGGGGTCTAGGGACTAGAGATAAGTACTGTATTTTGGATGGGTCTGGAAGCAGTAAGGAACAGATTTTTCTTCTGAGCTGGAGATGACGAGCTCCGATGTCATGGGACAGCCCCATATGGGCGCAAAACAGCCTCTGTCCTTGCTCCACCCTCTACAAATAAGGCATTTTTCACTCCCTAAACTCTTTCAGATGGTTGCTGTTGGCCAGCAGCAGCATGTTACCCCGTAAGTGACTGCATAGTGGAAAGGAAAATTATCTCCAGCACTGTATATTAGCATGTTAAGCAAATAATAATCTTGTAGACCTTGGGATTATAAGTGCTGCTTAAATGCTAGACTTTTTTAGTGGATTTTTATTATGGTAGGAAATTAACCATGGTAAAGTTGAGTGGGGTTTGTACTAGCATTTATCATCTGTTTTTTTTGTCAGTCACTTCTAGTCCATCTTGCTCTCAGCTTACACATCTGCCACTCTAAATCCCTTTAAACCCCTCATTAAGAAGTTCCTCTTCCAGGAAGGCCAGTGGGGCTAACCTTTTTCAGGAAAAACACACTTGTTAATTAGAAGAACACTGATGCTATAAAAGATAGAGCCAAACCATGGGTCACTTGACTTATGTTTCTCGTTTGTTAGAGGTTGGTAAAACTTCATAAAACACATCTGGTTCAAAAGAGCCCTTCACTATAGCTGTACTGTGGTCCTGATTCTCCTTTGGGCAAAGTTTCACCAGCTTTAATTTGGAAGTAAAGTGCCCGTTATTTAATTACCCTCAATTATTACACAATCTAAAAGTAATTCATGTCCTCATCATTGTTGCAGGTACTCTAAGGCCTGTTTTTACTATTGGAAATGTTCATGCCAAACTAGATTGTACTTCAAAGCATTAGGGTTTCTATGTAAAAAAAAACCAACCAAAACAAACAAAAAACCCCAAAACAAAAACAAAAGCCCATATTTACACCTGAAGAAGGATGTGTGTTTGCAAGCAAGCTCACCTGTCTCTCATTGTTTGCTGTTTATTAGTTCCTCACTTAAAATGTTGTGATCACCCAGTGACAAACATGAAATGCACCATTATGGCTGGAGGGCGCTGTGCCACCCGTCCTGCCTCATCTGCTTCTGGAATTGAAGCAGTTGCAAATAACATGCATAGAAATGAGCACATATGAGAGTTTGGCTGAAATACTTGTTACTATCGAGAAATGTTACTACCAGAACTGAGGAGCTAGTCAGGAATAACGAGGATGAATTAAAATAAAGGGCTTGGTGTATCCAGCGTAATTCACTACCGCAGGCTGTTTGAGGGATTGGGTACTCTGTTGAACCAGACTCTGCTTTGCTTTGTACAGGCCAGCAAGGGGTCAGCAGTGAGCGCTCCTTGAAGGCTGGCTTCTGGGGCTGGGAAAGGATGTTTGCTTAGCAAATAATGGTTCTGACAGGAAAAAAAAAATAAAATCCAGTTGGTTCCCATTTCATTTCTGCTGGAGGTTACTGCCTCGCAACTCTCTAATAAAAAAGAGTTTGTGTGAATGTCTGCTACTCTGGCAGTTCCTGACAATGAGCATGGAAGAGGCTGTTTTCTGGGAAGAGCTGGACTGAGGAAGAAAGGGGACATAATACATCTTATTTGTTTGTGCTACTGTGTTCAAAAGTCGCAGCAGGCAGGTGGAAACGGGCTTGGTTGAAGTGATGGTCCCCATGTAAACACGGGAGGGACACCTCACCCCACTGAGTGGAGTTTTGCATTTGTTGTGAGGTGTAATGTTTTCACAGCACAGTGCCCTTCCCCTGCCAAGCAAAGGAGCATGTGGCAGCTCAGTGCTTATCCTCACTGGGAAAGCAGGAACACCTAAACATGAAGACAAGGTAACAGTCTATCGTTCTAGCAGAAGTTTTAAAATCTTGGCTTGATATCAAAAGGCACGTGAACACTGCAGATTTCTTTAGTTTCCAGGGGAATTTGACCTCAAGTTACTGCTTGTTTTTGAGTGATATCAAGGAGGCTATTGCTGTTTTAGAGAGGCTACACTCTCTGAATCACACTTTGCAGCCTGGGTGCCTCTGGTTAGCACAATTATGATCTGCATTTAATCATAGCAACCTGAAAAGTGATGCAATCTAAATATTGGGTTCCTAGTTATAGCAGCTCTTAACATTAAGCTAACTTGGACATGACTGTGCTTCTTTCTGTCTGCCAACAGGGATGCAGTGGTTGCATTATTTCTGTAGGCGGGCAGATTCCCAATAACTTGGCAGTGCCCCTGCACCAGAGTGGAGTGAAGATCCTTGGCACAAATCCTTTGCAGATTGACCAGGCAGAAGATCGATCCATATTCTCAGCTATTTTGGATGAACTGCATGTAGCCCAGGCTCCCTGGAAGGCAGTCAGTACACTGGTAAGTTGGGCTGTGCATCTGGGAAACGATGAAGTGGCTGGGGGTTGTTATGAGCACCTGCTCAGAGGGGACCGACTGACTGATATCTTTCAGGATTCCAAAGACATTTGACAGATTTTACTGCTGATGTTGCAGAACTTTTCGATCCCTGTAAGGTTATGCTATAGCATCACTGGAAGTGGGATGGAAACTGGAAGGGAAGTGTCTTTGTCACCTTTGCACAACATGGCGTACATACCCAGCAAAAGTTAGCACCACTGTCAGGCTACTCTAGTTTATCCTGCTGGCTTTGAAAACTATCTAGCAGGTGGAGATGGCAGAGGAATAGAGATATGTTGGCATTGCTCTTTTCTCCTGGTGAAGCTCTATGGACAGGGAAGGTCTGAAGATGACAGCTCTGGAACAAAGAAGTCGTGTATTATGTTCAGTCCAGGCTGTAGTCCCCTGNGCAGTTAGAGTTGAAATTTTGGTATGACTATATGACTATACATGACTATTTTCTTGTTCACAGTATGTTTTTCCTCCCTGTCTTTAGAGAGATGCAGTTGAATTTGCAAGCTCTGTGAGTTACCCATGTTTGCTGAGGCCTTCCTATGTTCTGAGGTAAGGTTCAACCATCTGAGCTCATCGAGTTGGGGCATGAACTACAAAAGCCTCTTTGAGACAAAAGGAGAGTAATTTCAGGGGATGTGTGGAAAACACTATGCTAGATACATGGGGCATAAAGCTGCCCTTCTTAATAGGTGGGACAACTGCTTTAACCAATAAAGGAAGCCAGTGATCCCATATTCCATTAGACAGAGATCAAAGGTAGAACATACAGCTGCATTACTTTTTTTCATGTCTCAAGGCCAAAAAGCATGAACCATCTGGGTTATTCCTTAAGGTTCCTGAGAATACTACCTGTACAATTAAGCTAGAAGATTGTTTGCCACCGGGAAAAACAGAAGGAAACATGCTGAGGCCATTTATTGGGGTTGGCATCTGTTTTCAGAAAAAGACAGCACATCTTTTGAATTAGCTTCTTACTTGCTAAGCTTCTCTACTTACAGGCATGTTTCATGTCCCTGTGCTGTGGCAGCTGCTTCTCTTTAAATAGACTTTGTACAGAGCCACACATTTTTCAACAGCTAGACTTTTTGAAGAAGTTACACCAGTGCATACACACAGAATACTCACACATTCTGAATGATCACTCTTCTCTGCGAGGAGTTTCTTCATAGCTGGGTGACTAGGCACAGAGAGGCAATTTGCTGGACTCAATTTACAATGAAAATAAATTTGAGACAGGTTCCTTTTCCTATGAAGAAGAGACACATATCAAAATGAAGAGGCACAATATTAATTTTCAGGGGAGTAAAAAAAAAAATCCTTTTGATTTAAAAAGAAGAAAAGCATTTCTTGTATGTTCAGCCCTCAAGGAAATATCCTTTAGAAGAGACTGTTGCATGTGACTTTTCTATCCAGTTTCTGAAGCTTGCAGTGGGGTTGCAAAGCAAAGTTAAAAACCAGCACTCAGATCATGAAGATAAGTTAGACATTGCTCCTGATGTCGTTCTCCAGATTTTTAGGGAACACTTCTTTTAGCCTATTGTTTCCATCTGTATTAAATGCAGTATAGGCCCTTTTCGCTGTAAGTATTGGCTAAAGGGTGTTTGGACAGGTTAGGGCGACTTCAGGGAGAAAGGTGAAAGTTCAGAATGTCAAACCTAAGGAAATAGAAAGTGAAAAGCCCTTGCACAGCACACTGTCTGCCCTCTATTTGCAGAACAGCAGCAGGTCCACAGCTAGACTTCTTCATCCTTTGAACAGATATGGCCTTTAATATTTGCTGGTTGCCTTGGAAAACTTAAATGCATTTCCCCACTAGTTATGTATTGTTGGTACCAGCTTACATCCTCAGTGGTGCTACTGACATAGGTCCATGGAGTTAGTCTGGTAAGTATAATCACCTAGGTACTTGTGTCTATTTATCCTAGGCTGAAGTGACTGATTTTGTGGGATAGACCCTTCCTCCACTTTCCCACGCAGCCTCTGTGGGCTTGCCCGCCAAAGCAAAGGAAAAGCTGAGCAGCAATGATAGAAATGACCAAAGTAACATCTTTTTTAAAAGATTCTTGTCTTTAAAAGGGGTCTGAATCACTGACTCTTGACCCATGTTCCCCCAGATACCTCTCTCTGATATTACTGAAAACTACTTTTCAAAGTAGCTTTCAGATACAGTGTCTGTATCTGCTGTGCCTCTCACATAAGGACTAAGACATTAGGGGAGGAGCACAGTGAAATGGCCAGCAACCAACAGCCTGTTTTCATCTGCATTTACGCTGTCACAACCATCACCAGTGGCCTTTGTATTCCTTGCTTCATCTGTCACTGATGAGCAATTGGGCTAAAGTCAGCAAAGCATCTATTTTGTCCTGAGCTCACAGCTAACCTGAACATATCGTAAAAGTCTGTGTCCCTAGTGGGGCTATCTGGCTGACTAGCCATCTCCTCCAGTTTAGGAGGAGCTTTAAAGGTTTGAGTCAGAAAGGGGATTTGGCAGCAGTGCTAAGGCTACTTTATTTGATTCTTTGTTATGGTTCTGGAGGTCACCTGTCTTCTCTGGGAAGTATAATGGAGGTTCACTAGGTAACAGCTCTGCCTTTCTTTCAGTCAAGAGTGGAGCAAGTAGTTTGCGTCAGGAGCTTGCTTGGCTAGTCTGTCATACAAATGTAGTCGGCAACCCTGTGCTGTGGTGTCTAACACTCTGATAACTCCCTTGAAGTCACAAGGGAAGCTGACCTGTTTTCTTTTCTTTGCCATTTGCACAGTGGGTCTGCAATGAATGTAGTATTCACTGAAGAGGAAATGAAGAAGTTCTTAGCAGAAGCCACCAGAGTCTCTCAGGTACCAGTCTTTGTGCTGCTACTGCTTTTTCTCTTTGTGTATTTGCTGTATTTGTTTCACCTGTGTTGTGTTTTCCATCTCTTTGTTTCTGTATTGTGTGTTCGTCACTTTCCCTTCCTTGTTTAGGGAGGAGCCAGTGAAATCAGGGTTTGACTCCTCAGTTTGCTCCCTAATGGGTAGACCATGGGAGTCTGTGCAAGCATCCTTACTGATACCGCTGGGATGCCTGCATGGAGCAGGGATGGCAGTTAGCTGTTGTACCCAAGCATCCATTTCTGACCAGTTAATTATATATATAAATGTAGGTTAGTGGGCTGGGACCCCACCCAAGCTTGCTAGTAGCAGGTTATGCCAACCAACATCGAACTGGTAGCATCTTTCACTCAATTTCCGAACTTTTGCCTGGCTTCTTTGAACAATTTAAAACTTCATCCTAGCAACTTCTCTCTCACCAATGACTGTTTTTAGTTTGGTTGTTTTTTTTTTTTTTTCCATTTTAAATGCAGGCACATTTGCAAGATATTGCTATGACATTTAACTCTCCAAATCAGGTACTGCGTTCCATTTTGCTCTGATACAAAAGCAGGACTGCTGCCTGCTTACTGTTAATCTAGAGGGATTATTGATCTGCAGAGTATGTAATGCGGAAGATGAAAGCTTTGTTTTCCATTTTAAATGTTTTTTCAAAAGCTCATTTGGGGATTTTTAAAGTGCCTTTTTTTTCTAGCAAAGGGAAGGATTCGGTCTAGTATGTTGAAATTTAGAAAAGAAAAATCTGAGCAATTTCCCAAAGACATGAATGCTTCAGAACATATTAAACAACTCAAAGCCTGAATTGTTTTATACCTCTGTCAGTGTTATTGTACAAGGGATGTTTGGAAAGATGCAAATGTGGGAGGACGAGGAAGTTAAACAATTGCGGTTGAATGAAGAACATAGAGAATTCAAAGTCTGACCTTTCAGCAGTCTCTGAATTTTGCCTCACCTTTTGGTCTGTTTTCTTCTGAGAGTTCTCCCCNACTGTTCAGAACAATACTGTGGCACCATAAACACTACTGTCACGGGAATCTTGGGGTTAAAAATAACTAAGTAAAGAGGAACTGTCTGAAAATACAACTGGCTATGTAAGCCAGACATATTACTGCTTACTTATGGGATTTCTTAGCCAGTTAAAGCTTGAAGAAGAACAAAACCATGCGTTTTTTAAGTATATGAGGTGAATGATGGAAGTTTAGCATTTCAGCAAGAAAAGATGGAATGAAAGTGAGATGCCTTGAAAAGTAATAAAATCCTGAAGGATAGGTTAGTATGGGGGCAAGCAGACCACTTACTATCATCTTTGAACAACTTTAAAGGGATTTTTGAAAGTGGGAGAGTACCATTGGTGCATCCATCAGAAGGAATTATATAACTAATTCTCAAAAAACTACAGGGTCAACCTGTGGCAGAAACCAGATTCTTAGCAGTGCTCAGCCTCCCAAAACACCTAGCTTCTCTCTGTACTTGCTGAAGTAGTCTGCTTTGTGTTTCCCCACACACTCACAGAAGCAGACCAGGCAGCAGCCTTAAGCCACATTCAGTGGCACAGATCACTTTCTCATGCTGCTGGATGGCTTTATCATGGCAATGGATACCCTATAGGAGGCTGAAGCCCGGGGAAGTGACCCTTGGTCAGCTTAACTTGTCACAGCTTGATTGACTTCTTCTGGCTTCTGTTGTCAAGGACAACAAAAAAAGTTTCTATAAATATATTAGCAATAAAAAGAGGACTAAGGATAATCTCTGTCCTCTGGTAGATGGGGCCAGTAACATAGTGACCAAGGATGAGGAAAAGGCTGAGGTATTTAATGCTGTCTTTGCCTCAGTCTTCAGCAGTAGGGCCAGTTGTTCCCTGAGTATCCAGACCCCTGAGCTAGAAGACAGGGATGGGGAGCAGAATGAAGCCCCTGTAATCCAAGGGGAAACGGTGAGGGACCTGCTTCAGCACTTGGAGGTACACAAATCTATGAGACCAGATGGGATCCACCTGAGGGTACTGAGGGAGCTGGTGGAAGTGCTCACCAGGCCACTTTGCATCATTTATGAGCAGTCCCAGCTGACTGGAGGTTGTCAAATGTGACACCCATCCAGAAGAAGGGTCAGAAGGAGGATCCAGGGAACTATAGGCCAGTCAGTCTGACCTCAGTGCCTGGGAAGGCCATGGAACAGATCATCCTCAGTGCCATTACATGGCACATGCAGGAGAACAGGGTGATCAGGCCCAGTCAGCTTGTGAAAGGCAGGTCATGCCTGACAAACCTGA
>VZSZ01000769.1:169991-180421 GCA_013398815.1 Ibidorhyncha struthersii
TTCACTGAAAGGATTATCCAACATTGGAATAGGCTGCCCAGGGAGGTGGTGGATTTGCCATCCCTGGAGGTGTTTAAAAAAAGGGTAGACATGGTACTTGGGACATGGTTTAGAAGTGTTTTTGTCAGGTTAGGTTAATGGTTGGACTTGACGATCTTAAAGGTCCCTTCCAACCTCAACAATTCTATTATTCTGTGACTTGAATTCGGCAATGTTGTTCTTCATTGCTGAGAGGTCTCATCCCTGGTACAGGAGGCCCTGCTGGGAGTTGAAGTTGTACAGTCTTTGACAATATATGATGCATTCCTAGGGGAAAGAGTGGGTGTTCCCATGGGATCCTTATGATGTCCAGTCCTGCTACACAAACAAGGCACTGACGCTTGCTGCAAACATGTCCAGTGGCACACCATGAGTCTTTGAGTGCTCTGGCCCTGATCTTGCAGAGACTTACCCTAGAGTTACATGCTAAATTTTTGCTAGTGTACTCAGACTGCTAAGGGAAGGCTTCTTTCTTCATCCAATACTTTATATTGAGAAAAACTATAGTATAGTTGAAGCAAACCAGAACAAAAGTACTGTACTCTGCTTCTAAATTAGGGATGTTTTTAAAGTCTTGTCAAGGCGTTGTGGCCTGTGAGTAGTTCCACAGAAGCTAGCAATATTAGTTGTGAGCATACAAGTGAACACGAGCGTCTTTGTGGGACGTGGGATTCATTTATCTGGTTACAAAGCCTTACCTAGTTCTGCTCCATCCAACAGAGCATCTCCAGATAAAGTGCCTGACCAGTGTTGTTCTTTTGTTTTAGCTAGTTTGCTGTTATGGTATTGTGTCATTATGGCATTTATGTTGTCGATAATATTCAAAACTTTTCATGTGAGTTGGGACAGTTTGGAGTAAACAAGGTTGTATGCACATATAAAATATTCTGGTGAAAAACTGCAGCAAGACAGAAAGTTACAGGACACAAGCCACTAAATTTATGAAACAGTGTAGGCTGTGGCATTGTCCTTGCCTGTGAATTTACCCTTGCACTGATAAATGCAAGGAATTGTGTCTTGTAAGTTTTGGAGTTGCTTTATATTTTTTCAAGAGGAGCCTTTTGAACATGCACAGTCTGTCATTTATTCCATTTTATTCTCTAATAAATAACAGGCAGTTAACAGTGGATGGGACAGGTAAAATGTTGAGACATAAAGCTGGCCAGGAAAAATGCGGATTAGATTTTTAACTGTCTGTTGGAGCAGGTGGCTGGAAGAAGAAAGCATTAGAGGAGAGTGGGAAGTGTGTGCTAGCATCCCGGAGGCAGGCAGGAAGAAGAAGAAGGAAAGAAGGAAAAAAATATGTACTAGGGAACATATTGAGAGTCAAGGACAGGTCATTCCTGGCCAGCTATAATTAGTGGAAACTTCTCCCTGGGAGACTTAGGAAACCAGGCAGAGAAATGAGAAATGAATGGATAAGTTGCCTAAAATATATGACTCTAAAATAGCAAACAGCCGCTATACAAAGTCATTAAGTATGCCAAGAATCAATTACTTTGTGAAGCAGTATGTCTAGTGAGGTGGCTGGGAGGCTCAGAGAGAGGAAGAGTTGAAGATCTTGGAGGTAAGGACTGTCTTTGGGAGACAGAATCAGAGGTCACTGGATCCATGCACATGTCCCACTACCTTCTTTTTGCCATGATCTCACTTAAAAGCTCTTTGTGGTTTTGCCCCAGATTTTCTTGTCATGGTGATATTATGGAGGACTCAAACTAATGCACCAGTGGCTTTGGGGAAATCACGCCAAGTTTCCCCCTATTATTTCTTTGCAAAGTTCACTTATCTGTGGAAGTAAGGATATTAATAGATTGATCCTGTGGGATTCTGCTTCCAAAGGTTTTCCAGTGATGAATAGTGGAGAGCTTGGATGGTCCCCAAATACTCTCAAATAAAAACTTTCTTCTTTTATCTTGTCTTGATGACAGGATCACCCTGTGGTACTCACTAAATTTATTGAAGATGCTCGTGAGGTGGAAATGGATGCTGTAGCCAAGGCAGGAAGAGTAAGAATTTAGCTTTTCTTTAATATTAAACTTCTTTTTCAGGATCAGAGATTTGCAAAAATGTGTGGTTTGAATGATTTACTGTACAGCCATGGATTCATGCTGAGAAGAGTAGAGAAACAAGAAAAGATTAATTCATCTTAGGTTCAAAAACATCGTGCTTGAAAAGACCAACCTAACTTATTGTATACATCTAAACAGTTGGGTTTTTTAAACATTGCTTAACCATGTTAATCAATCCTTTAGAATATAATTTTTACTGGATTTGCAAGTCACTGGCTTCGCAAATTACTTTCATCAGAATTGTATCAGCATGTGTTACAACATTACCACAGTTTTATTATTACAACTTCACCTTGCATTTCATTACTAATCAAAGACTCACAAAAAAATCACAAACTTCTCATTTAACAGAAATATTCTGGTTTTAACCTTCATTTTTAACCAGCAGACAAGATCACTTTCTCAGTATCAAGGTAGTGCGCCTTGATGCAATTCATTCAATTTCAGTCCTTAGGCCTGAATTTCCTGTGCTTGCTCTTCTCCATGATTAAAACTCCACAAAAGACTGGGGGGAAAATAATATACAAATGCTGTTAGTCCATGCTTGTTTCTATTGGGGAATTATGACTTTTTTGTGTTCATGGCAAGCAGAACTAGGAGAGCTGGTTTAAAGCCTAATTAGCTTTTACCTTCTGAGTCAATGTGCGTTAGAGAGAAGCAGGAAGCCTTAGGAACTCTGGACTGTGGTAGGTTTTGTCACATTTGCAGTTTGCAAATCACAAACACAGTCTCACAGTATGAGACACTAACATGTTCCCCTTGTTCATATGCCTTGTGTCTGCTTCAGGCCTATTCTCCCCAAAATCTTGGGAAATCCCCCTTTTTTCTTCCTGTCTGTATCCTTTTTTGGATACAGCTCTGTTCAGGAGACTGTGCTGGGATGGAGATGGGGGAATAGTTCATGACAGAGGGGGAGGTGACTAACTGCTTTCTTATTACTGTATGCAGGTTATTTCACATGCTATTTCAGAGCACGTGGAGGATGCAGGTGTTCACTCTGGAGATGCCACCCTCATGTTACCCACACAGACTATTAGCCAGGGAGCCTTGGAGAAGGTAGGTGTTGCACTAGCGCTGAAAAGAGAAAATAAAATAAAGAGTTTGAGTCTACTTTCCCCCTTTGCTTGGGAGAACTCAATCACCAATGGAGAAATCAAATCACCAATGTTTTTTTCTAAAGGCCGATGTGGTATGCGCAAGTGTAGGATGTCAGTGTGCCCCCTGTGACTGGCTATACTGTGCACAGGATCATCTGAACTGTATCCTATTAATTTAAGCAGTGGATGTACACACTTTCAGACCCATTGGATTTTTTTTTTTTTTTCATTGGTTTAGAACCAGCTTCCATAGCAGTAGAGGATTGTCTAATTCATATATATGCCACGGTTCACTTTCCACTTCCTTTTCTCCAACAATCCTTAAATGAATACTGCGTCCAGTTCTGGGCTCCCCAGTTCAAGAAGGACAGGGATCTGCTGGAGAGGGTCCAGCAAAGGGCTACAAAGATGATTAGGGGATTGGAACATCTTTCATATGAGGAGAGGCTGAGGGATTTGGGTCTCTTTAGTCTGGAGAAAAGAAGATTGAGGGGGGATCTTGTTAATGCTTTCAAATACTTGAAGGGAGGATGCCAGGGGGATGGGAGCAGTCTTTTTTCAGTGGTGCCCATTGATAGGACGAGGGGTAATGGGCACAAATTTGAACATAGGAAGTTCCATCTTAACATGAGGAGGAAGTTCTTTACTTTGAGGGTGGTGGAGCACTGGAACAGGCTGCCCAGAGAGGTTGTGGAGTCTCCCACTCTGGAGACATTCAAAACCCGCCTGGACGCTGTCCTGTGCAACCTGTTGTAGGTGACCCTGCTCTGGCGGGGGGGTTGGACTAGATGATCTCCAGAGGTCCCTTCCAACCCTGACTATTCTGTGATTCTGTGATTAGATCAGGTGTATGACTTTCTAGCTGCCTGCTTTTCCAGAATGGGTATCAGGATAATGAATCTCACCTAATCTTGACTTTTTTCCCCTTTCAAGAATAAACCTAGTAATACGAAGTTAGTTGTCAATATGGATTTTCTAAATGAAATGTGCCATCCCCCATGTTGTCATCCTGTTAAGGGTTTGCTTGGAAGCTAGCAAGAGCTGTAATGCAATGGTCTGTGCTCCAGCTCTGTTTACAAGAATGTCCAAGGCCTTGTTTCTGAAAATAGTCATCTCCTGGAGCAAAGCTATGCAAATGCTGGTACTGAAATGGCACATGATTTCTTGACAAACCTAGAAAATAAGACTATAATTTTTTCTCCCAGTTTGTTCCAGAGTATATCTGCTGAGACACCTCCCACTGATCTGGGGGACAGGCGTGTTGGTGAAAGACTTCTGGGACACTTGTAAAACTGACTAGTTAATCTCAAATGGCAAAACATCATTATTCATTATTTCACCAAGGAAGGTATAAAGGCTCCAGTGTGCATTGTAGGAATTGCTACAGACAGGGCAGGCTTTTATTCTCTCTCTTTCTCCTTCTTTCCCTGCTTTCTCACATGCAAAGCTGATTTTTACTTCTGCCCTCGAATGACGCTTTGAGCTCTAGGTTAACAGGCAAATAACACATGTTTGCTTCTGAAAGATAATGCTATTGCCAAAATGAGGGCATAGAGAAAAAACATGCTAGGGCGAAGATATATGACATTTAAAGGAATCCACATGTGGGGTGACTTATTGTCATGATGCTTTTTTGTGGAATTTATTTATTTATTATAAGTACACACATTTTTACTTAATTTACTTATTTATTTTTATAGGTAAAAGCGGCTACAAAAAAGATTGCAAATGCCTTTGCCATCTCTGGTCCATTCAACATTCAGTTCCTGGTGCGAGGCAACGATGTGCTGGTGAGAGCGCTTGTGACTGTTGGAGGAAGTCAGGCTCTGCTTTGGATACTTAGGTGCATGGTTCCTGTGGCCCCTTGCCATGGAAACTCTGTGGCAGTAGCAGCTGTGGGTTTCTACACTGCCTTGTCTGATGATGTGAGGTTCACCTGTGCCACCTCAGTCATGCAGCTCTCCCTGTCTGTGTTGGAGGGAGCATCCTCCCCTGCGCTCACATTGAGGGTGAAGTGAGTCTGGTTGCATTGTCTGCCACTACTAGCTTTGCTTCGCTATAGGCTACTGTCCTTCCCAAATTTATCAGTTTTGAATATGATGGACAGCACTGGGGCCTGCGCCTCATCTTATGAACTGAGTATCATTGCTCTGATATCCTCTCTCCTCTCCTCGATCGGTAAAATATGCCTTCCAAGGCACTGGAAAGAAAGCAAGACAATTTAAGTGTTTAAGCCTTTAATATAAGCCATTAAGATGGTTATCTAAATAGCGTGGTCCTAGTAGCTATCAGTAACAGAAGTATGGCAGATGTCTGACCTTTTATGGGTAGCAGTTGGCTTTCTGTTGCTAATGGAAGATGGTCAGAGGAATGTGAGCAGAGTATAACTGAGGAAGTGGTGAATGGAAAGAAAACCTGACATGGTATAGAAGAGATGCATTATTGTTGAAAGACCTTGTCTGGGCTATTAGTTGAGAAAAATGTACTTACCATTCTTCACCTTTCTTCTGTTTCACACATAGTTATTTAGAAACTCCACAGAAGGACAGAATGGAGTTTTTCCTTCCTCGCTTTTCCTCAGTTGTGCTTTCCTTTTCTCTGGATAAACCCCACCTTTTCCATTCAGTCTTAACTTACCTATTCTTGTCCCCCTCCACTCCCCCTTCTTTCTCACTTACAGCAATTCCTCTTTTGCTAATGCACTCCATGGTGTGAGTCTAAGCAGGATGCAGAACTTTGTTTCTAGCTTGGGTCACTGAATGACTTCCGCATGTCGATGGAAGGTAAGGATAGGCCAGTCATCCGTGAAGTGCCATTACCATGGAAAAAAGAACAAGGTGGGCTTCTAAAGGTTGTACCAAATGCCTGTGCATAAATTTTCATGCCTCTTAGGGGGGCAGTATAACAAATCTTCCAAAGTGAACTCTGGATTACTCTCAGCTCTAATTTTCAGACAACAGAGATGAAACTCAGTTGCAGAACATCAGTCTCCTCGTGTATCAAGCTGGCCACTACTCACCCGTCATCGCTGTTTGTAATATTGAACACAATTTCTGGGTCTCTTATTTGACAATCTGAAGAGCATCTCTGCCAAGAGGAGTAAGGACTGATTTTCAGAAATATGAATAATTTTTTTCACTGCACAGTGCCTGACCCTTGTATTTCTCCTTTTTAATCCCATCAGGTGATAGAGTGCAACTTGCGGGCTTCACGCTCCTTCCCTTTTGTATCAAAGTCTCTGGGTGTGGACTTCATCGATGTGGCCACGAAAGTGATGACTGGAAAAGAGATTAATGAGTCATCCCTCCCCACACTGGAATGTCCCATTATTCCATCCAAATATGTTGGGATTAAGGTATGGTTTCCAAAAGAACACCAAAAAAACTCACAACAGAGCCAGCACCTAGTGCATTAATAGGCAATTAGTACTCCAATGCCCAGAGAGAACAATTTACTTATTGGCCAAAGGCCCAATTGACCTTCTGTGGTTTCTGTCAAGATAATGTATGTCAGGAATTTTAGAGAAAAATCAAAGGAAAATTATCCAGTGATTATTAACAGAATCAATCTTCCGTTATTTCTTACTTCTAACCCACTCTGAATCATGTTTATAAACTGTGTAATAAATGTGCACTTGCAGAACTGAACACCGAAGATCAAACTATTTCATAATACTATCTAATATAGGTATGGACAGGTACAAATTTGTGTTTTGAGTGCCCCCCAGATTTTATCTTCAGGATTTGGGACAGGGGCTGTTGAATGCATGGAATCCCCTTTATCTGCACCACCAGTTAAAATGGGGGTGAAAGTCTTGGATCCTTTGATTTCAGTGGGGCCAAGATTTTACTTTTCATAATTACTAAGCTTATATAGCACCCAAGATACCAAAGTGTACTGTAGATATTTTTCAACACTTAGTGGAAGGGAAAAAATTAATTGAAGTTCCTAATCATAAAAATCTAGAATAGCAGTGCAGAAAATACAATGGATAATGAGAATTGTTTATACAGAAACTTTCAAGCTTTAATAGCTTCCATATCAAGTGAAAACTGAGGAAACAGAAAACACCTGATATCTTTCTACTAATAAAATGTTCAGACCTATTAAAATGCAAGCCAGATCTGTGGCCCAAGCCACAGTCTAGAAGTAGCTTTACATTTTATTTTGACACCACAGATAGGCATTATCTGAAATTCTAATTCTTTTTTTATTTTTGTGAGTGTTATTTATTTTTATAAATTTCTATTCTTTAGACCTGGGACTTCTGCACTGTTGTTAACTAAACTGTCAAGAGTTATGTCTCTCCTGGGAATGCTGGCTACAGAGCAGAAAACCCAACTCTATTCTTGAAAACTTCACTACAAAGCCTTTTATGCTGCTTGTGTTCTGTGTGGATTTGTCAAATATAAAAACCTGCTAATACCTTTGGAAATGCTAAACTTTGAAAAATATTCCAGTTAAATCTGGTTCTCATTATTCATGCATCATATTTTCTGTCCTCTTACATTTTTATTGCTAGGAATATTTGCATGGAAATGGGGTTTTGTTTCTCCAGCAGTTCTTAAATGCTCTGAAAAGAGAATATGAAACTTTTTTGTTCTTTCTCAACATAGCTGCTCCTTTGTGGATTCAGAGTCCCACCGCTTTAGCTTTAGTGACTGAAATATTATCTGGCCATGCTTGCTTGCAGAGTGACACAAGTATTGTGGCCTGACCAAGATTAAATCCTGGATAGAGCATGACTGTCAAAGTTTTAAATAGGATTTATTTTCAGTACCAGAGTCTGCTCCTGCTGATGTATTTTCACATTCATGGCAGACAAAAGTTAGGGAACTGGTGGAAGGCTTTGTTGCTTGTTACTTTTCAAGACAATATGCGCATTAAAAATAATGTACCTTGACTGCCATATCTCAGCTTGAGACTGTAGAGTTGGCCACTGTAAAAATTTTCTCTTTACTTACAGAAGAAGCAAAACTGATCTAAAAGTCAGAGAGACACATGACATTTTTTGAGAAACCATTAGCAATGAATTTCTGCTGTAACATTTTAGTTGGTCATTGTTAGATGTCATGAAACAGCAGCTGTCTTGTCTGCAGTGTTACCCTCAGAGACTTCCAAAAACAGAATTACATCTTTGGATTTAAAAATAGATTCTTTTTTAAGCAGCAAGGATGCTGTCTTCATGCAAATGCCAGTAGTACTTTAAGATGTAGGGAAGCTCCATAGAAAATTATTCCTGAGCAGAAAATTTGTTCCATGTTTGCCACATGTGGGNATAAGGTCAAATTAGACAAGAGAACTTGGAGACCCCGGTGACCTAAGTCCTCAGATAATGATAATGATCAGGGATTTTAACGTTTTCATACAAAAGATTAAAAAAAAAAAGGGGTGTGTATTTTAGAGGGGGAAGAGGGAAAATAAGTAAATCATTTGCAAAGTTTCATCTGGTTTACACCAGAAGAGTGTCTTATTGTGGATTGATTTGATTCCTGTGAATGAAAAATTTCTGTTGGAGAACAGTTTTCTCAGAAAAAATGACTGGCTTCAGACAGTATCTCTCCTTGTTTCATGAATTAGGTGCTTCACAACCTTTCTGTTTTAAAGTGTCTCCTAAAAATGATAGCGATAGTGGGCTACCGCAGATTAGAAATCTACCATCAGAATGTGAGCAGGACTGCAAGAGTTAGAAAGATGATTTATTGGTGAAATACATGTTTATTTGTTCTAGTCCAAGATGCTGGGGGAACTCATTTGCCAAATATTCCTTTGCTTATCACCCTTGACCAGTGCTTTTCTGGATTAATTCACTCTGTCTCTTTCCGTCACTTCCAAGTGTATCTGGATTTGGTTTTTTAAATGATCCATTACGTTTTCATTCTCTTTCTCCCTCCTCTTTCTTTCATCAGGCCCCAATGTTTTCTTGGTCCCGACTGAGAGATGCTGACCCCGTTCTCCGATGTGAAATGGCCTCTACTGGGGAGGTATCTTTTAGATTTGCTATTTTTTTTTAAACCAAGTTGCCTTTAAACATCATGAATCTTTGAAAGTGATCTTATTACTGCCTGAATCATGATGGCATCTGTAGCTTCTTCAGAAAATTGAAAACATCTTTCTTAGCTGTAAAAACACATAGTCCTGGAAAATCCAGTTGATTCAGCCACTGGATGTCCCTCTTTACCTGCATGTCAGCTCCCTGAGTTGGACCTGGTTGGTGTGACAGCCTGAAATGAGCTGTAGGGTTCTGGGAGGTTCTTGGTGCGTCAGTGCGTTTTATGAATCACCTACTTCTAGACAGACAAGTGCTTACAGCTTTCAAACCCCCCCGTCGACACATGCCAGAATAGCAATATCAAGACTCCAGGTCATGAGCATTTGGTCTTGGAACGTGCCGGTTACTTAAAGGCAGCAAACGTGTGGTGATATTTTTGTTGTTGCCTGGTAACTGTCAAGGCATGTCCCAAGGTGCAAAAGGTGAGAAAGAGTGAATAAAATGCGATGGCTGCAGTATTGACTGTTGGTAGGATGAGGGGGAGACTGGGCTACTTTACCCACTCTTTCTACAGCAGGGCTGTGAGATGCTTCTGAAATGTGTCTCTGGTGTACGCATGGCACACTGTAAAGGAACAAAGCTCTTCCTCTTCCTGCGTAGACTCAGCACTGATGGGAGTCCCCCTCAAGGGGTAGAGTTTTCCATCTACATCATTTGAAGAGATACTAACTCAGCGAGCACAAAGAGGTTTGTTTATGAGTTACTGCTGAGCTGTCAATAGCTTCTGTAAATATACCCTGTTACTCTAGAAAAAAGTTGTGGTAGCAAGAAACTTATTCTGGGCTAGAAAGCCCATTTGGGAAGTGATTAAATACTGAGGCAATTGGATTAGGCTTAACTCTGCTCTGCGATAGCTAGGCAGATGGCAGAGCCTGGGCTGCTCCATTTGATATGAGCTTGCGTATGTCTACCTGAGCTGTTTTCATTAGGAAAGTCTTATCATTTTAGTATGATAAAGCACTATACCCAGATACAAGGTAAGAGTAGCCTTAGGTCTCCTACATCTCTCCAGAATTACTTTATTTTGCTCTTTGTAATGTGTGGGAAATCACTATTGCAGAAGATTTCCTTTCAGTGTAGTTAATGGGCAGAAAAAAGCCAAGTGACTTCCTTGACTTTCTTATTTTTAGAACAAAATTGACAACACAGACCCATACCCTCCCCCCCCCCCCC
>VZSZ01000769.1:180434-286817 GCA_013398815.1 Ibidorhyncha struthersii
CCCCCAAAAAAAAAGAGAATATAATTGTAACTAAGGGAAAGAATTATTTTTCTGAGCTTTATATGGAGTTAGAGACTACCTTCATCATAAAGGAGGGGTTATTAACTTTTATGAGTTGGAAAGTTCCATATTCACAAATGCCATAAAATGTGACAGTTATGAAATTCTTCCTTATGAGTGAAGTAAGGATAATAACTTGCTTTGGGTAAAATGCTCAATTATTCCTCAAAGACATTTTTTTTCCCACACACGGCTTGATTTGGGCTTGAATTTGTCACATCTATCTGGAAGAGGGGTATCCAGCATTGGAATAGGCTGCTCAGGAAGGTGGTGGATTCACCATCCCTGGAGGTTTTTAAAAAAAGGGTAGATGTGGTACTTGGAGATACGGTTTAGAAGTGGTTTTGTCAGGTTAGGTTAGTGGTTGAACTCGATCTTAAAGGTCCTTTCCAACCTTTACGATTCTATGATTCTATGATTTTGCTGGAAGTTGTGGTTCCCACAACAGTAGAAGACATGGTGCTGGGGGTCCCTTTGAGTATTGTGGCTGTTTTGGCCATGCCATAATGATAAACCTCTCCTGGCAGGCTGGAAACCCCCGGTCCAAGCCTACGTGGCAGGGGGCTGTCCACCACCCTAGAAAGTCCAGGACACATGTAACCCCTCAGCCAGCTACACTTTAGAATAGACTGAACGGTCAAGGATGAATTTTTAGAGAAAAGCTGAGATGCTAGTTGTCATGATTTTTTTTATCCCTTCCCTTGTGGGATTTTTGTTTGTTTGGTGGTTCTTTTTTTACTTCAGAAGATCTAGCAAATCATCATTTGTTCTTCTTCTTACATGAAATACTGGTTTCTGCTCACCATGGTAACAGTGAGACCATGAATGTGAGGGTTCAGTTTGTGAGGGGAAGGACCATAAGAGGAAAATGGGAGAGCAATTCTCAATCAGCCCATTTATCCCATCTGTATATATGTGTAGACTTGTTATTTCAAAGAGAAAAATCTGTGACAGTTTCTGCTTCTGGCTGTTTTTCAACAAGTGTGGATGGTCAGAAAAAGTGAGGGGTTTGTTTTTTTTTTCTTTTTTAACTTTCACAAAAGCTCACGCATTCCTCTTGTCATCAGAATTCCACATTTTATTAACGTTTTACATAAATTTCATACATCTGAGGACTTCTACTGGAAAAGTATCTTTATATACCGTGGTTTATCTTCACAAGAAATGCCAGAAGTACATGACAGCACAAACGCTGTCTTACCTCAGTTTGCAGCGTACACACAGAGAAACATGCCTGCATGCAGAACACTCACTGGTATTTAAGCATTATATAATGTTAAAGGATTTGTAGTGCACTCACCAACATTAGAGCAGAGGCTGTGTGCAGCGTTCCCATAACTCAGCAGAATCAATTGTTGTTACTCTTTGGAGTGCTGTTTGAAGCCAAAGCGTTGCTTATTCCTTCGTTATTGCTTCATTAAAATTATGAGATTTGTCTGCAGTGATTTTGTGATTTATTTTTTTCTTCCCTGCCTGCAAGTCTCCATGCAAAAGCAGTCTGATTCTGTGTGAAGAAGTCAAAAGAGCCTATTTAAAAATGTCATTCCTGCTACTTTTTAAAGCAATGTTTTTTGGTTGTTTTTTGTTTTTTCCCCTCATGCCGCTTTCTTTATGCCTTTTCCCAGGTCGCATGCTTTGGGGAGGATGTGTACTCTGCCTTCCAGAAGGCTATGCTTGCCACAGGGTTTACGTTTCCTAAGGAAGGAATTTTGATTGGAATCCAGGTGAGTCCTATAAATGAAAGCTGAGAAAGGACTAACACAAAGGAATTCGCTAACTGTTGCCATGTTTTCATTCATGTGTCTTTATGGCTTAAATGTGTTTCTGTGCAATCCATCTTGAAGTGCAGTAAGACAGTGGGGAACAAACACCATGGAGATATCTTTACTGGATTCCCTGGGGCTGGCCTGGGTTTTTTCCCCTCTGGGTCTTGATAGTTTCTACTGGGAGCTGCAGAAGTTTGCTGGGGTCAAAACCCCAGGGATTGCTGCAAGCAGAGGCCTGGGATCTGAGAGTTAGACATCACCTTCCTGCAGGGAACAAAGCCCGTAGACGATCATTTCAGAAAAACATCCTAGCTAGAGCTCAGAGCCTGCTCCTTGCTCCTTCCTGAATGGGAGCCCTGGTGATGCTACTTTCCAATCCTGACATCTGTACATTGCCTCTTGCCCTTCTGAAACCAGTTCCCCTCCACCCCCTCCAAAAGAGTGAGACTGCTTCCATACTGCAAAGCTGGACCTGCTAAGCTTTCCCCATAGATGCATGTATTTCGTTCCAGGCAGAGGTGTAGTATCATCTGACAGTGTAGAAAACATGATGTTGTTGGGGTGTTGTGGCGCTAGTTATTGGTGTAACGCTGTCAGGCCTTCACCAGGTATGGTATGGCACTGGCATGTTCTTCTCCTCACTGGAGTCATGATGGGAATACACTTGAGTGCAGTGGGGCGATGGATTAAAGGACAACAGTCTTCACCCTGCAGTCTGCTTTCCTGGCTGCCTAGAGGCATGGCTGCCATTATTCCTTTCCCTGTTTGATGACAGTGCCTGGCCAATATTGTTGCCCACCATGCAGCTCCTATCAGTGAGGAGTAAGTAGCTCAGAAAGGAAGAACCAATGCTACATTCGTGTAGCAATGTTTCTGGTTTCTGTATCTCGCCAGAGGTCTCTCCTATCGGGGACTGTGTCTCAGACATATATTCTGCAGGTCCAGTCCATACCAGACTAGAGCTTGGACTTCAGGGTTTCATCTCTTGCTGTCAGCATCCCTTGAATTTGCTATATCTGACATGAAGTTTAAATGGTGTCATTATGGGAATGTCCTCCAGTGCAATGGCTTCTGCAAACAGCCTTTACGTGAGTTCCCCGTGGGTTTGCCTTAGGAACTGTTCAGTTCTGTATCAGTAAGGAGGATGTGGGTTTCAGGATGGAAAGGTAGCTAGACAGAAAAGCAAAAAGTGTTGGGTCTTTGTCACAGGATAATTACCAACTGCAGGAGGTGCTGAAGTCAGATACACTTGTAAACTTTGAGATGTGTGTTATGTTCCTCAAAAAAAATCAGACATTTCCACTGCAAGCAGAACATTCTTGGCCTCCATAAAGACAACTGATAGCCTCATGCCATTTTCCTGTTGTGTTTATAATAAGCTTATATCCTACATGATTGCATAAAGTCTATAAAACAAAAAAATAAAATAGATGAATTTTCCTGTCAGGCAACTGAGATGTGAAAAGTGTGTTGGGCTGTCTGCACCAGCAGAGGATATGAAGGAAGTATGTGAAAAGTGGCCAGAAAGGAACATGACTTCTGCTAACACAGATTACAGCTTAGTGCTTAAATATACACATATACACACACATCTATGGATTAAAGCTGTTGCTCAAAGTTACCTCAAATTAGCAGAAAAGTCTTTGCTTGCTACCTTGATAAAGTTTAAAAGTTCAGTATGAAACTTTGGGCAGTTGGTACTGTATGTCTACTGTGTGTCTAATCAGTGCAGATTTTAAAACAGCAGTGAAAAAAGGGGAAAAGAAAAGCCAGGAGAAAAAAAAAAGGTGGGCACCCGGCGTTTAAAATTTAGGCCTATTTTCCTGATAGCAGCTAAAAGGGAACAGGCAGCAAAGAGTAATTTTAGCTATAGAAAGCATTTATGTAGGTTCTGTGTCAGTATCTGTTAAACTGAGCCAAATGTTCTTTGTACAAAGGTCTTAAGAAAAAAAATAAGGGGAAAAAGATAAAACGACCCCAAAAGCTCATGCTCCCCCCCACACACTTTTAAAAGTAACAAGATTTTGTCCTTTTTAATGAGTGGTTTACAGTTCATCTTCTTGCAAAAGAAACTTGAAAACAACAGATCAATCACTTAAAGGTCTCTCTTCATCTTAGCATATTTCTTATATAATTAAATTCCAAAACAAGAAGTGTAAAGTTATTGCTGAGAACCATGTACTGCTCCCTCACCACTCTGGAGTTTGTCGCCTACCTACTTTTCAGTGGTCTATTTCAAAGCAGAGGGGAAATAAAGCCTTGTAAGAAGGGAAGGTTGGAATGCTGACCTAGACCTGATGTGTAGACTATGAGTGGTCTTCCCTGAGTACAGGCTGGAGGAAAGAGGAGAGCCCCTCACCACAGCAACAAGTGGCACAAGGAGTGAGGCATAAGGTGGGCTGTGAACACCAGCAGCATTGTTCTCATTTTAATCACAAACATGCGGTCATCTGCCTCAAACTGGCAACGTTGTCAGTGTATCCTCAGAGGGGAAATACAGGCTCAGAAGGACAGATACCAGGTCACCCCTCTCCACAATTACTTAATGTTTAAATGTCATTGCTGTGAGGGGGTGATGGGGTGGAGGTCCCCCCCCAGGCAGAGGGTCCTGGCTTTCAAACTGCAGGATGGTTTCTGCAAGCTGTTCTGGTGGATTTGGGGCTAATTCTTGTCAGGAGCAGGTACAGCAGCCCCCTTGGTTGTCTCTGAGGAAGGTGCTATGTTTCATTGGCAGTGGATGGTGAACTCAAAACACACCGGTTTCAAAGGCTTCATTGCTTCATGACTAGTGGCTTGCTCTGATTTTTAGACTGGACTTTTGGCTCTTGCAGAGAGAGAAATAAAAAGCCAAATGACTGTGAATTCTGCTTCCCTCAAAAGCACCTAGGCTCAACATACTTAGGTTATTTGGTATACTGCCATACCACTATGCCATTACTATTACTTATGTTGAGGTGAGAGGAGGCGGCCTTCTTGAAGGTGAGAGTCAAACAGATGTAGTTAACAATACTAGAGAGGGAGATCTTAGTTTCCTTGCAAATGTTTCACTCTGGGTTATTTTGCAAATCAGGAGTCAAATGGCTGTGCTGCCATCTGCAGTCCAAATAGTACCCGGTACACCCAGGTAATGAACCCAGCTTTGCTGAGGGGCACTTCCATGTTGGTGTACTTACAGGTTGCAGTTCCTGTGGTAGTCCTACTAGGGCCGTGCAGAAATGTTGCTAACGAAGTAATCATCCTGAAGGTCAAACAGGCGAGCACCCCTTGGCATCGGCAGGACAGCACAAGGCAGGTTGGGCAGCCAGCCGGGACTGCAAGCTCGCTGGATTGTCCTTCAGTTGTGAGCACTCTCTGACATTGCACAGGTCAAGGTTCCCCAGGATTTCAAAGGCCTGATGCTGTTTCAGGGTAAACGGAATACGGCTTTCTTTTTAGACAAATAAGTCTCTGCCAGTTTATGCAAGCTGATAATCTGACCTCTTTTCTTTTCACCATTTGGAGAAGTCTATGATGCTAAAACCCTGAGTCTGCCATTAAATAATTTATATTTTAATCAAGAGGAGTTGAAAAGCTCATTTTATTTTCTTTCCTGATTGGGCTATTCAGTGATATCTCTGGGATGGAGTGCATCTGTCTTACATCTGTGCTGGTGACCACGAGATGCGGAAAGCATTAATGGAGTATTTTATTTTTAAATCCCAGCACTCCAAGTCTGTTTTTCAAGGTAACCTTCTGCCTTGGTTCCTTACGTACCAGAATTTTTGCGTGCTCCACAGTGGATTTGGATACAGAATTCAAGATTATCACAGGAGATGACATGGCTTTGTTTTGAGCTGGTCTTAGTGAGAACTGGTATAGCTGTACTGAATTAACTGAAGATGTAGCCCTTTACAAATAGTAAGGCATGCTAGCAAACATGAGAGAGAGGTTATAAGAGACAGAACTTTTCCAATAAATGAAAAAGAGTACAATTCTCCTACAATAAATATCTTCCACTAAATAAATCTGCTTGTACTTTTCACCTTTAGTAACTAATGGTTTCTTACACAGGTTCTTTCAGCCAGCTTGTAAATCTGAGGCTGCTCCAATGCAAGCTGACAGCTGTAATTTCTTTTCATGGAGAGGCTGTTTTATGTGTCACAAGTGTTCAGTACATGTTTGATAGAAGTTTATAATACTGTTGTGAAAGCCAACCCCCCAGACCAGAAGGCAGAACTGTTCTCTCTGACTGGGAAGCTGCCAACCCTGTCACATTGTATATTTATATTTTCCAGTTAGTGTATGGAACGAGATGGCTTTCAGCATGAGGTTCTTTCCAGAGTGCTCGAAAAAAACCCTGTTGACTCCTTTTCTTCATAGGAAATCGTTCAGCCTTTAGAATATTGCTCTCTCACTCATAAAGGTTAAGCTATCAGTAGCTCCAGCAGCAACAAGGGAACTTGCAATAATCTTACTTGCAAATGGCCAGACCAGGCTAAGGTTAAAAGCGAGGTTTGGCCTGCCTTGGCAGTGAGAGGGGCCTGTGTTGCATCTGGTCTTTGCATTGCTGTGTCTTCAGCATCCTGAAGAAAGTTATGCTGGGATCAAATTTTCATTCAGCTATTGCTCTAAAATGGCTTGTTCAAGTGCAGATGTCTACAGGAGGTCATCTTATCTTTACTTCTTCTAAATCATGTTGGATCTGGGTATGCATTATAAGCAAGTCTTTGAAAGGTGCCCTAAGTACCTGGGTCTTCAGGTCCTCATGAGAATAGGGTGTCCTAGTTTCCTGAGTGGTTTTATGCTTTCCATTTCCATATGCCTATGGGAGTTAGAAACGAACTCATGCATACACAGGCTCTTCGTCATGTGAATTTGCAAACAGAGCATCCAAAGGCAGCCCCAAACCTGTCCATATATATTATCTGCTAGAAGAGAAGGCCAAATGTTTGAGCAATGATTGAGTTAATATTTAGTTAAGAGCAGAGGAGACTCTAGTTGGTGTATTTGAGAAAGCAATTGCCCAGATATTTAATATGCAATAGCAAATCTTATGTAGTTGCAGTCAAACTTAGTATGAGAACATTTAACCTGGTGTTGTAACAGAATATGTCTTAGCTTGTCTTGGAATGGCATTGTACATGCACATTCAGACATTTCTGCACGTGCGCGCACACACACTCTCAGCATAGAAAGGTGTACTTGCCTCGTAGCACAGTCTGGAGAGGCTTCGTGTTGCCCAACAAAACACCATTTCTAAATTCTAGCTTTGATGCTATATCTAATAAATTTCCTTTTTTCAGAAGTCCTTCCGCCCCAGATTCCTTAGCGTAGCAGAACTCCTGCATGAGGAAGGTTTTAAGGTAGGTGGTTTCAGTTATTTAAAGCTAGAGACTTTTCAAAATCTGCAACATACTCAGCCTGCTAGAGGAATGGAGAACGTCAGAGTTTGTTTGGAGGTGGAGAAGAAAGGACATCTTCAAAGTACAACAGGGATTTTTAGCTAAGTGATCCATTAAGTGAGCAGGTATCGCCCAACTAAAAGTTTTCATGGTTGTTTAATTGAACATATGAGACTGTCATGAAGGCAAGGACAACCCTGGGTCTGCTATCAGTCTGCAGCCAGGATATCATGTTATAAACACCTCTAAGTACTCTAAGAAACAAAAATGCCAACAGGATGCTATGTATGACAGGAGGGGAAGAAGGGGAAGCCTGTTGTATGGAGAAGGTCTTTGCTGTGCTTCATCTTCAGTGATAGTCACAAGCTGCAGGCACATGAAATCTGTGGTGTTTCCATCCCTCTTGTAACTCTTCTGCATCATTTTGCATCCATATCCCTACTGAAATGTAACTAACACCACAGCCACAGAAGATTGGCAAGAGCTTTTTAGTATTAAGTATTTAAGTACTATTTTCCTTAGTGGCATCAGTGTAACTACTGGATTTGCAGTTCTGCCTTTCAAAGCTTAGCGCTAGGCAAAGAAAATTTTAAAAAATGTGTAAGTTATTGAACTTAAGCGCTATTGAAAATCAGAGGGATTTAGGTTTTCCTAAGCCAGTTAACTGCTTCGGGACTTGTTACTACCATTCACTGACTATCATCCATAGCAGATAACAGAAGGCTGGGAAAGTCATGCTGCATGGAGAGACACCCTTGCAATGAAAAATGCTTTCCAAATCAGCTCTGACAACAGACACACAGACTGTGTGTTGGGTCAGACCCACATGAGTTAAATTAAAAGTTTTGGTATTATGAAGTACACAGTAAATAACTTTTTTTGTTCCTTAACAGCTTTATGCCACAGAAGCCACCTCGGACTGGCTTAACGCTAACAGTATCCCGGCAAATCCTGTGGCGTGGCCATCACAGAAAAGCCAGAGTCCGAGCCTCCCTCTGATCAGGACGTAAGAGCAATACCTTGCCAAATTTGTGTTAACATCTGGGACAGCAAGGGCAAACTCCTGGCCCTGTTGGGATCAATGATGGTGATTTAATGGGACTTTGGATTCAATCCAAAAGTTTTGTTTCATCTAATTCTGTCTGGAATTGCCACAGCTGGGAAGTTTCAGCTTAATTAATGAACATCTCATTGAACTGACCTATTTAATATGGCTTGGTTGTATTGTTCTATGTTACATTTTCATGCAAGGATACGTGGGATCTGAGTATTTAGCCTTTAATGACAGTCAGTCATGCTTTTAACAGAGTTGTGCTGAGCTGTACGAAGGTTGAATATTGCTTTGCATCGCTGAATAGAACAGAAATGAAGCCCAAATTCCTGAGTTGCAGCTTAGTGCCTTAACCCCTCAACCATCCTTTCTTGGGATGTAAGACTAAACTCAAATGAAAATCTTCGGTGCATGCCTGTGCTATTTGTCATAGATTTTCATTAAGCAAGACACACAGTGATACTGTCTTGTGCATTGTCTCTTCAGGCTGGTAAAGGATGGAAAAATAGATCTGGTGATTAACCTGCCTAACAGCAACAGCAAGTTTGTCCATGATAATTATGTGATCCGGAGGATGGCTATTGACAGCGGGATTGCTCTGCTCACTAATTTCCAGGTACTTCCCGTGTTGTTCTTTCTCCTTTTAGTCATAAGAGCCTTCAGAGTTTTCAAGCACTTGTGACCTTAGGTTCCAGTCTGTTTGGACCCTCGTTATCTCTGACAAATAATAATGGGCCTGAAAATCATGGCAACACAATTGTTTGAATGTGTTTTCTTTTTGCTACTATACAAAATAACATTGCTCAAAGTAAAACAGAACAAGAAGAAAATCTCGAGTCCTGTACTGCAGCTGAAGTTGTTGCTGTATTATTTTCACTTCAGAGCAAACTTTTTGCACAGGATTGCCTGTAACATGTTTAAATTATGCATGGGAACAGTTTTTTAGTGGGATGTTTTTCCAATATGGTCCTTAAACCTTACAGCAGGAAGTAGCTGGGCTTTACTGAATGATCCTTGGGGCAATCCAGTTCCAAAGTGCCATTCAAGTGGAATTGCTGCCTCTTCTGTTGTAGTCGCCAACTGCCAGTCATTATGTGTTTGTAGCTCCTGACAAACCCATTTCACATACTAATGGGGAAGAGATATTTGGTAATGCAAAGTGGGACTCCTGCTGCCAGCAGTACCTTGACTTCCTTTGCAAGTGGCTTCAACTGTCACAAAAGAGCCTCATCTGCCTCTCATTAAGCACAGCAGCAAAATTCCCATTGATTTTGGTGGGCATTGACATGGAACCCAGTGACTTGAACTGGGGTCCAGCTGTGCAAAATCTTCTGCTGTGATTGGAGTGAGTGGAGAGCAGAGAGAATGCCAAGCTGTAAGTTCATAGACAGGGTAATGCCAAACATGATTAGCAGGAATGGGAAATAGAAGACCCATCCTTTGCCTACTAGCGAAACACACACTGACAACCAGAACAGGGGTCCCCATCCAAAATTTATTACCACACCTGCTTGATGCATTTCATTGAACCCTTTCGATTGCAGAGCTTTAATCTCTGAGTTTGAGAGAGGAAAACAACCCTGTGTTGTTTTAAAGGCTTGGGCTGTAGGGGTAAACAACAGCTCTCATGGGACAGAGCTGTCTTGCCAAAGAAGCCCAGCACCTCTGCGTCTCTCCAGCTGGACAGGCAGGCTCTAGAGGGCTGTAGCCAACACTCGTGCACAGTCACCTTGAAATTTCTATTGATTTGGACAGACTCAAGGACTGGACCTGCAAAGGGTAGTTTCAGCTTGACAGCGTAGAAGTGTGGAGCCTGCTAAAGAGCTCAGCCTTCTGTGGAAGGCTTTGCTATGCTCAGTCCTCCTCTGCTTTATATTGACAGGTGACAAAGCTTTTTGCTGAAGCTGTCAAATACTCCAGGAAATTGGACTCCAGAAGTCTCTTCCACTACAGACAGTTTGACCATGGAAACACTGCATAGAAGAACTATCTCCAACCTGCAATATTACTACTTTTGGCATCACGAAAGAGAGAACATCTCAGATCATCCACCTAACCATCTTTCCATGTATTTTATAGCATCTGCACTGATTGTTTTTCCAACTCACCCAAACTAATTCCTAGCCAATACATTTGATGGCTCATTGGAAAGCTGCCCCCCCGCCCCCTCCCCGCCTTTCCAGCATCTGCTCCCCCCTTTTCCACATAGGATCAGATATTAGTTACTTACTAGACAGGTAGATCCAGACACCACCATAGCAGAGGAAATGGAAGGAGATACAAGTGATCCTACATGGGGGTTGTTCCTTCTTTTCATAATCAAGCCTGCTCCTCCTTAGAAACGCCTTCCTTGGGTCTATACTCCCAGCTATTCTCGTGCTGGACTACTAGAGCCTGCCCCAAACTCCCGTAGAAAGACATGTAGCTTTCTCTTTCTATTGCTGATTGTTGAGGATTTTACAACTTTATGTAACAATTAAACATCCTCCTGCTTGATCCACCCGATGATACCATGGATGCCTGCCACAGTGATGAGTGTGACAGAAGCTCTTTAAAGACAGATGAACATGAACTCCCCATGATTCCCTGCAACAGCTGACAGGCATGATGCAGCCGCTTTTTCTTTTTTTTTTAACCCTGGACAAGAATCATCATCTTCAGCCTGTATATTTGATGGGAGAGGAAGTCTGTATGTGTGTGTCCTGGAATTGCTTCGAAGTTCTGCTCAGTCCTTCAGGCTATTATTATTTGTTAAATTCTGGTTCAACATTCTGAATTCAGGTGGCTGTCCCTGTATCATAAAGGCGCTCTCTCAGCTTTCTGTCTGGCTTCAAAAGTGGAGAACTCCCCAAAGACTTCTGTGTGTTGCTGTCCAACATTTTGTGCCGTGATTGTGGGCATTAAAATGGAATCTTTTCAAAAAGAGGTGAAAGTGTTGCAGTGCTTTACCCCTCCCAGTTAAGTGACCTCTTCACTTTTGCTCTAGCCTTCTCTTCTGCTTTTTCAAGTCTTCCAACACCTGCAAATGCTATCCACAGAGCAGACACCCACTGTATCATATGGTGCATGTTATCACTTTCTGTCTGCGTGGCAAAAGACTTCAGCAGCTCTATGGCCAATGGCACTGCATCCTGCAGCATATACAGTGCCTGTCTCTAAAGGTTTACCAGCTAAGGAACATATGTGTCTGTCTTTTTTTCCCCCCATGTTGCCGTATTTACACAGCACATGCTAGATTCAGGAAGATTCAAAGTTGGACAATTTCTCTGATACTTGCTAGAGTAAGCTAAACTGGAGGATTTTCCTCCAGTCATGCTCTGTCTGTCTGAGATGCTGGACCCAGGGCACTGCTAGCTTGTAGTTACCTACCTCTTACATATCCCCCAATACCTGCAGGCCCTGCTAAGAAATACCTCTGCCAGCTAGTGCTAGATATATGGTGGTGGAGCTGGGTACCATCCAGCAGTGTTTTTTCTGAAGCTATCAAAATTGAAAGTAGTGTACTTTGGGCTGTGTTGAGATGAGCAAACCTAGGCTGCTTCTTGCATTTGCTCTCAAGTTCCCTTGGGTCCCAAGCAGCTTCGAGAGTAGAGAGAAAGAGCGGATAGATAGTCTGGGGGTTTTAAAATTAATGCTAAAACATTTCAGGAAGGATATATAATCTGATGACAGCTGTTACTGAAAAGTGCAAAGGAGGGGGCAGAGGCTGTGATGCCTTTGGGTACCATAGGACTCTCTGAACAATTGGTGCCAAGTGCCAAGACCAAATTTTGAACCAGGTGTGGACTTTTATTTCTGATCTGTTTGACATCCCAAGTGCTCTTGTCATGGGTATTTCTTCAGTACTAACTTTTGTGATGAACACAACCCTGCCTGCTGTGCATAGGAAGAGTTCTGCACTTTTAGAGTAGAGATGTTATTAAAAAAAAAAAAAGAAAAAGAAAAAAAACACCCAACCAAAACTCTGGAAGAGCCTGCAGCCATGAAGTGTTCACCTATTCATTTGTGAAATGGATGACTAATGGTGGCTAATGAAGCAGCACTCTAAATGCATCCTGTACATATTTTTTTTCAGTGGAAAAAGTCCCATTAACAACTGATGTCATCTCACATACTCCCACCCTGCTTTTACTTGTAGTAGTGAACAAAGTGACATCTTAAAACATCTGTATTCTCTTGTTCTTCCTCTTCTATTTTTTCACATCTCTCACGAGCTGAAAATGACATAAATGCCCTGGATCGTGATAGCTACTCATTCTTAAATTCTGGGTGGCCTGGATTCTGCCCTTCCTTTTTTTTAAGTCTTTTTTTTTTTTTAAAAAAAAACATTGATCAACACTAGTCTGTTAGGAAACCATCATTCTTATGTTTGACAGTGAATGCATCACTTGAAGCGGAGCTGCTCCTCTGCCTCAGAAGTGAGGAGGTGGTGGGAAAAGAGCAGCAGGACAAAGCAAATGCTCTCTCTTTTCAGCTGTATATACACAAGAGAAAGTAGAAGCCCTGATTCACCTGGAGGGACATGTGAAATGTGAGGAGCCAGATGATAGAGCAGCAGGCTAAGAAACGTTGAAGAGATGAGGGGCTACCAGTTTTGGAAAAGAAGAAAACCTTTACTGCTTTGAATTGAACTTTAAACAGTGCTCCTGCCAATTAGCTAAGTGTGGGTGTATGTATATCTATGTATACATGTATCTATACATTCCTGTTGTTACTTATTGCAGCAGCTGCAGGTACTTAAACCACAGCTCCTTTGGTGTCCACAGACTCTCACGTAACTAGAGTGGAATTTTGTAGAAAAGCACACCAGGGCTGAATATATGCTGAGTACTCTGTAATTATGAAGTAGTGTTAATGTTTTGTTGCTGGTACTAAATGCTGGTCCCTTCCCTGCTCCTCTGAAGCAGGTGACACTAATGTCCTTCCACACTTAATCAGACCCATCTATATACACGCTGTTCCCAGAGCTGTCTTTTCCTCCATCTCCTTTTGGTGTCTTGTCCCTTTCCCCTGTTGAAGAAAAAAAAGTTCTTTTTGCTCTGACTGATGCAAGGTAAAACTCTTAACTCTTACCATGGTCAGAAGGAAACAAGAAATCATCCCCCAGTTTACCTTGTGCAAACACTGAATGCTGGTTGAATTTGTTTCTCAATACGCTTTTCTTCTTTGTGTAATGTAGGGGCCGACACTATAGGAAAAGATCTTTAAGTATCTACAGCTGTTGGGATCAATGCAGGTCTGAAAAAACACAAATTTACAATTAGTATCCTTTATACCAACCTCTTTTTCTTATTAGTCTTGGGGAGGATGACAATGACAGATGAAAGAGGATGCTGTTCAGAGCAAGAAATTTTATAATTTATGAGCAATGAAATAATTTTATTCTTTTTTACTGTCTCTAAAAGAGGGTTGATAAAGAGACACATGAATGTATAAGGGAGTACAAAGCACAATTTATGAGATTAGCACAAGAAAAGGTGGCAAGAGCCATGGTGAAATATGAAGGGACCTAATCTTTAGTAACAGATACTTTTTTTTCTCAGTAGTCGATCTATGGAGCCATAGCTCTCCAAGCGTGCCAAGTGCTGGGAAGCTCTAGAGACTTGATTTCCCAGGAGGTACTGCTGAATATTGAGGTCAGGCTCTTTATCCAGTTGATCACCTTCTTGGATTTACTCTTCTGTAGTTAGCACCGCTTAAATCACTTGGGAGATTGCTTAGGCACCCCCTGCAGAGGTTTGTAGCAAAGCAGTGATAGGCATGTTGAAAGCAAGAAGAGAAGAATGTGAGAGAGTGAAGACAACTTATTGCTACTGCTTTCTGCTTTCCTGGTGAAGGTCTTAAAACACAGTGAGATGAAAGCATATGCTTTATATAAGTGAAAAAAATAGTGAGAAGCTTTAAGAAACCTCTTAAAGCTCTGGGACCATTTGAACCAGTCAAAATTAGGTTTCTGAAAGCCTTAGGAAGTAGCCAAGTAGGAAAGATTCCATGATCTGAAGGAGCTCTTGGCAGTGAGCAGAGAAGTAAGTCTTTCTTGGCTTGCGGGTCGCTGGGTTTTCCCGGACTGGATGTTGCCACCAGCCTGTAAGACATCATTTTTTCCTGCCCCCACATACCAAGTGTATTTTGCACTCTCAAGGTCTAAAAGCCTATTTGTGCTTTGGTTCTCTGTGCTTGCATCAGAGGTATCTAGGAGTCTGGCTGGGAGCTTAGCACCTCTACATCTTTATAATAAAGTGATCCATAAAAGTAGGGAAGGGATTGGAAGTTAGCACTATACGAAACCCCACAACTGCAGTGTATGTGCAATACCAGTGGCTGGATGCCCACCTGCTGCCTGTATCCCAGTCAGATGTGAACAACCACTAGCAGGAGGGTGGGCTCATGCAACAACCAAGATGAGGAGAACACACCTCTGGCTCCTTCTATTTACGTTGTTTATGGTACCAAATCGTAGTCAGAGCAGCCCTGGACATTGGGAAGCTTTCAGCAGACATAATTAGTGCTGTTGTCATCTCTGCAAGGGCAGGAGGTGCTGCCATGCCATATGAAGCATATGAATGCTACTGCTATAGCCATCTGCAGGACATTGAAATCTACTGTACTCCAAGTCAGCTGCCAAATAGTACCCAAAGCCTCTGGTTTTCTTCCTTCTGCAGCTCAGTGTGTAACACTGCATGATGTAATTTATAGGGAATAATCTAGGTATGCTGTAACATTTGTTTCACCCTTACATTGAAGAGAATTTAAATATGAGCCTTTTAATGTGTCCTACTCAAATGGAGAACGTGATATTTTGTCATTAACTAGGTAGGCTAAACTCTCATTCATCCTCATAATTAAAATATATTGAATTCTGCAGACTAATAATACCAGTTGAGATCAACTCTTTTAATTCAGGGAAGTTTGTAAAGATGAAACTGAGAGACAAAAGCATTTTTTGCAAATTATGTTCAAGCTTTATGATAATATACTTTGGGGAAAAGATGAATAATGGCTAGGGAGTAATGCTAGTGCTTTGGGATTACCATAATCTTGGATGAATACTCTGGATCATCCAAGACAGTATCCAAGAGTAGCAAGTGCAGCTGTTTTGCAGGGAGCTGCAAGGAGTGCCAAGAGTTTGTCGCCCTGGCACACTTCATTCTCCCAGGGAAAGTTTCTTGTTATTAAAGGTCAATTTTTTACTCCTGTAGCATGAAGTTTCTTAAACTCTATGGATATGGATTTTTGTCAGTCTCCTCAGCGTTGCTTACACTAGTGCAAAGCCAGCATAATGTTACTGTGCTGATTTTACCCTGCTTTTAGCCTCTGGTGTAAATGATTGCCCAAGATATTCATCATAGAGAATCAGGCACCTTTTCAGGAAAAACATATGCTCTTCCAGCTCTAGACAATCTTGTTCTTTTTTCTGACTTCCTGAGCATTACTAAATGCTGCCAAGCTCTTGTCCTTCAAGATCTCTTGTAGTAATGAGACCTCATTATAGCTTAAAACAGCCCTCTGCTATTCACCATCTTTGAGAGGCGTTAAAATCCATCCCCTTATGACAGAAGCACTTGGAACAACTCTTAGAAAAGTGGGTTATGTTCTGACTAAGCATCATGGGGCATGGAATAAAGTGTTTGCTGCCTTTCCTGATTCATGGCAGACAGAATGGTGGAGGTGAAGCAGTCAAAATATGACCTTTGCTGAGGGTCACACCTGAGCCTTTAGTCAAATTTTGAATGCATTGATGTGCCAAGCTGGAAGCAAATAAATAGTGTGTTCTTACTGCCAGCAGGTCTCATTTTTTAGTATAGCTTAAAATAAGTATTGAAATCTTTTGCAGTGCTCTTCCAACAGCTATAAAGGTACCAGTATTTATCTATTTTGCAGCTTAGCCTGAGCTGTTGATCCTGAAATGAAGGTCTCAGCAAAGCTGTATCATTTATATCTCATTCAGAGCTGCTATGTGGATACCCAAGCACATGGTGCCTCAGCAGCAGTATCTCGTGGGGAGTCTCTCCTGTGCAGTTTTCATGCGGACAGCAAAACGTGGCTGTTAGGGCTTGGCACAGGTAAGTCCGGTAATGGTGGTGAGGAGGAGGTATATGCCCATTATCATGGGCATCAGTAACGTAGTATAGTAATGCCGTTCACTGTCTGAACGCTCCGCAAACCAGACAGAGAAAATACAGAAGGGCACTTAGGCACAGGCCCTGAAGGGCACAGGTAGAAAGTACAGGGGAAAAAAGATTGACTTTTAAGTCACTGGGCAAATTCCAGATTTGTTATCTTATATTTGTTAGTAAATGCTTTTAAGTAATTTTTGGTAGATATGGTAACATATAACATGGTAACAGCCTCAGAGGCTGTTATACTTTGAAAGGGCTGGAAGCTATTTCAAGCGCAAGAGAGATCATGCTCTGTAGCTAGCTGGGAGAGAGACAGATAAGTGGAACATCAAAACGATAAATACCAGAACTCAACTGATGGTCCTTCTCCATCCTCATGCTCTCCTCATGCAGTTCAGGCAAGGTGAGATATGCTGTTAGTCTGGCAGGGAAGTAGTTCATTGAAAGTGCAGCAGCATCTGGTGCAGGGAGAGAGTGAATACGGGCCACAGCCACATCAGCACAGAGCAAGAGTCACCTGGTTCTGCTGTGGTCTGGGTTACCACCACTGTCACTCCCCAACTAGAGCTGTCGTACAACATCTAGATGAGTGCATGACAAAACAACCACTTGCAATTTCTGTTCTTACTAGCATGAATGTACCTGAAATGAAGCTGGAGACATCCAGTTGTTCTGAGATGAAAGTACCTCTGAACAGATAATGAAGATCTGAGACCTCGGTAGAGGGGAGAATAGGAGTTATATAAAAGCATATCCAAGAGTTTCCTCAAAGATTGCGTTTCTGTCCTGTGGGATCTAAACTTAGCACAATAGCACTGTTTCGTATATTAGTGTAAGCCTAGGCATCCTTAACTAAAAGCTGATTATTTTTTTTTTAAATTAACTGCAGGAAAAACAGCCTCAACAAATTCTGCTCACTATCTGCCATCAAGAAAAGCCTATTAACAATAATTGCTGGGTTTTTAGTTTTCAAAGAACCCATAATTAAATTTTATTGTCTCATAAGTGATTAGAATTAATTGCTTCCACACTAGCTCTAGTGCTCATTATCTGCTTTAAATTGGGAGTGGCTTTTCTGCAGAATTCCTTCATTTACCACAATCCTTTTCTGTTACGTTCCTTACCAGAGAAAATCCATTGCAAAGGCTGTTCACTCTAAGGAATTACTAAAAAGTGACAGGTGTTGATTTAATGTATCATCTTCTTCAACAAATCAGGTTTAACTAAACAGAATGGCTTCTCCCAATGTTTAAACAGAAATGTTATGTTCATCAGAGAAGAGGATGGAGAAAGCCACTTCCACATTGGTTAGATTTTCAAACTCGTGTGTTAAGATTGAATGCTGCATATGAATTCTTTTTTAAATGCTTTTCTGCTGCTAATCCGAGAAGTAATCCTGTGTAGAGGGGAGGATGTATTACAGATTTACTCATGTGTTACCATAAATGGTAGTTGTCTTTAGTTGCTCTTATGATGATTTAAGACCCTTTTCTCACTGAGTTGCTACGCTTGAGTCTGACCTTCCAATCATTAGAGCTGTGATTTTTATTATTAAGCTTGATCTGGACACTGGGTGGGACTTGCAAGTCCTCCATACCTCCTAAAGAGCCAGAGGATGCCTTGTGGGAGACCAGCCACATCTCATTCTCTGTCCATACACATCCCTTGCCAGTTGGGATTTGGACAAGCAAAAACCCCATGCCATTGAACTTGAAGTATCATACCCACTTTAGTCTTCTCCAAGGGCTTTTCTAGCCATTAGGGAGGGATCAAGGTGTAACCCCTTGTCTTCACCTGTTACATGACCTTCCTGTCACTGCTCAGGGTTTGAGTTTTTTTTCCCCTTCCCACATAGTAACTATTTGCATCAGAAGGTGTTTGGAAAAGGAATTTGCTTTTATCCTACATTAGTTCTCTCAGGTACTATCTGGCCAGGCCAAGGTCTCAAGCCTCACGTCCAAATGTCTCTAAGCCATCATAACAGCTTTCAAAAGCTGTAGCCTAAGGGCTGTGCTCAGCAGTAGTGCTCCTGGGGCTCAACTGAAGAGCAGGGCTCATCTCATGATTTTTTTTGTGGGTCACTCTCTGAAACACAAATGCTGCAGCCTTTCCCTGCCATGCACAGTAGAGGTGTTTGGCCTTCCATCTCTGATATTAACCTGGAGCAAAGGGCAGCTGTATAAAATTCATTTGTGCAGAGAACCTAATCCAAATGCACCCCCAATTCCACTTGCATGTGGTTCTCCTCTGGTGAGAGAATTACTGAAAGGGTGCCCGAATCCTTAGGGGGCACTGTGGAAGGCATCTGGTGAACGGGGTTGCGTAAGAACTGTAGAAAATAGAATACTACAGTGCTTAATACAGTGTGACTTCACACTTAGGCTGTATTTTTAGAAGGTTAGAGTGCTTCAGAGGATTCATTTATAGTAAGGAGATGCTTTCTCTCAATGCAGGATGCTGCTTTTATGGAAAAATCCTATACAATTTTCATACACTTGTCATTCAAATTACATAGAGTATTAGGCCCTTTGTTACAAACCCGGAGAGTTTAGCAGACAAAGTCTTGCTCCCTCTGAATTGTGATAACTTCTGGAATTTAATGGATTTAATTTAATTATCTGTCCCATGGAAAGTTATCACTGGCTATTCAGCTGTAGGACATAGCAGAAGGTAGGAGTGCTCTGTAGAAATGGGGGAATTAGAGTATAAGTAGTGTAGTCACAGAGAATTTGTGTGGACAGTTTCCAGTCCAGCTGAATTACTTTATATGTGTGAAAATATTAATAAAATGGGTTTCATTAAAATGTGTTAATGGCAGCAAGGAATGCTCTCAGTTGTGCAGTTCAGCAGCTGATCTGCCTATAGGTACTTCAACAAGGAAGAGCCTCAGGAATACTAGGAGGTTATGCTCTATAGAGGACCTTGAAAAGTTGTTGTATGGCAGAATATGTATTTACAGCGTTTTATAATTAGCAGCACCACGTAGCACTTTGATCCCAGCTGGAGGGGCTTACAACCTTGAGCTCCTCCTCTATGATGCTGTGATTTATGTTACCCTCCTCTAAAGGGAAACACTTGGGGCAAACTGGACAACCAGCTTGTCTGGTCCGTCTGATCAGAGCTGCTGTTCAGTGGTTTTCTCACATACCCCCTAAGCGCATGGGTTGCCTTATAGCATGAGGAAGGATTATTTTCCCTCCCCCCCACATATGTCAATTGTGCCATTAATAGCGATTCACCTTCCCTGCAAACCTTGCTCTAGGCAAATGACCGCTAGCATTATCTGAAGGAGTGATCTCTGTTCCTGGGGATGTACACCTGGTAGTAGGTGTAACCTAGCAGCTTGGGTGCTAATGAGGAGTAATCCCTGTGATGACTTTGTTGCCTTAAGCAGGTCAATAGTCTAAATTCATACCTGAGGTCAAAGGGATTTTTGTTACTCTGGATAACGATCCCAGACTGAAGCTGCTGCGTTTTTTTGCTGGCTGGTGCCCTGGGCACATCTCTATCTGTGGTACCTCCTGCAGGCTGCAGTGCTGGCATGTCCTATCGGGGCCTGATGGGGAAAAGTATTTACACAAAGAAATCTTATTTCTTTCCATGGGTTTATTCCAGTGTTTCTGTTAAAAAAAAAAAAAAGACTAACATAAAACCAAAAAAACCCACACCCAAAAAACCCCAAACACAAAGAAAAAACAATAACATGAAAAGAACCCACCAAAAAAAACAAAACACAAGAGTGAAAATATTTAATCATCTTTTCAGGATCATTTTTGTTTATGTTAAAAAATATAAAGAAAGATCTCCTAAAACCAGACTCTTCACAGTAAAAAGGGTAGCAAGTAGTGCCACTTCAGTAAATGTTACCATTCATTTTTCAATAAATTACCAATTTATACTTCTGAGTGTGGTAATAAAAAGAGATAAAAGGGCAGAAGAAGGAGGAAAACTTGGAAGGTTTATGTTTACTGCCAAGCATTTGGTTTTATGTTTATCTCATGGAAAGTAACTCCATATATCAAGGTAATTGACTTCTCCAAGTACCTTTGTAAAAAAAGGCTTTGCTACAAAACAGCATCTTGTGCTAGAGAGGACTATGCATGTTTTTTCCACTAAGTAAAACATTCTCTTTTGAATCAGTGGTTTAAGCATTTTGCAGTGTTCCCATTTTGTAGTTCATTTGCCCAGTTGGTGGCTGAGAACAAGCAAGGTCATGGCATAGACAAAAGCAAAGTGTTTACAGCTCCCTTAAACCCCAAACAAATCATCACTTATCTACCATCACTCCAGACTAATTGATTCCTGAGAACTTTATGGAGTGAAGGCTTCCCCCCACCCCACTTACTTCCAGCTATTTGCTTGTTGCCATTTTAACTGCGATGATGCACAGACAGCTCTTCCGCACTCCTGACCAGGGATTTTGATCCACCAGACTTCTGAGGGGACACCAGAGTTTTCCTTGGCATCTCGGGCTCGAAACAAGGACTGTCAAGCAAGCTGAGATTCTAAGTTTTTCCATCATTTAACACAACAAAAGCAAGTTTTGTTGCTGATCTATTTTGGAAACATTTGTAGCAGTTCCTCTTTGAGTCAGTCAGAAGAACAGAGAATGGGATTGTGGCAGGCAATAAAAAATCCTGCTGCTCCTATAAGGACTTTAATTACTCACCTCGTTACAGGTGAGACCAAGGGAGGTTGGCAGTAATACCAGCTCCAGCACAGCTGCAAAGGATTTATTTTTCTCAGTGTTGAGTGGAAAAGGCTGTAAAAATACTGTACAAGGTTGGCTAATAAACTGTATTTTATTAGCCATACTTATTACGAGTGTTTACAAGCTAGTGTGCTGATAGGCATTTTGATGAGATAGTATTCCTTAATTGCAATCATTCTGGGATTACAAAACAAAAGATAGAAAGCCAGAAAGCTGGGAAACATAGCATATGCATATGTCAGGTCAAGATTTATAGCCAGAAAGTGAATAGCTAGCTTGGCAGCAGGTACTCTAACTTGTTACAGTGCTGGCCTCGTCAAGTCATTTGTGACTTGTTCAAAGCAGATTGATAGTGCTGATTTGTGGATGTTTGTGATTGCGAGGAAAGTGCATGTGCTTTATCCATGGATCTCCTTGGAGCATCTCAAGCCCCTGAGGTCTGATAGCAGACCAGCGAGCTGATGGTGTCCCCTTTTTCTACCTCTGGTTTCCCTTGGTGTCTGTGGTGGATGCAGGGGATGGATGAAAAGGCCTGGACAGCCTCCCCATACTGTCTCATGCAACAAGTCCCTTGCCAAGTCGAGACTTAAACTTGGGTTTTTTGAGTCCCATGCTAACACCACCAAGCTTAACCATGCTTTTCCTTGTGTGGAGTTACAATACAATTTCGCTTTCCTAATGCCTGCTAGCAAACTAGCATCTTGCAGGTTGGAGCCATTTTCTAGAGTGCTTCCAGCCAGTAATAGCAGTGTGCTTCCTGGAAATGCCGCTTGGTTAGAGGTTGCAATGTACTTGCGTGTTGGCAGCATTACGTCTCAGACTATGATAAACCAATAGCAACAGTCCTATAATCAAAGTAATGACAAGCTAGTGGGAAATTAAGTTTAATCTGAGAAGAGGTTCTGTGAAAACACCTTTGTGCTTATTGTCTTTGTCTCTCTGTTGCCTTTCAGTCACACAGCCAAAAATGTGCTCCGCTTACAAGCAGAAAGCTTTTACTGATTTATTTTTTTCATTGTGCTTCCTTCTTGCCCTGCCCCTTTGCTGGCAATCCTGCAAATCCAACCTGAGTTGCCAGGGTCATGCTGGTTTCTTTACTTTTTATGCCTAATCTCCAGTAGTAAGTGTTCTGCAGGCAAGCCATATCCGCAGTGATAACTCTGCAAGGCCGTTGTGGGCTGCTGATTTGCCCTGGTGCACCCGCGTGGTGCTTAGGCACAAGCCGTGAGCAATGCATGCAAAGAAGCAGCTCCGTGCTGCTCTCTTAGCCATGGTGGTCCTGCAGTTCTGACAGCAA
Source organism: Ibidorhyncha struthersii (assembly GCA_013398815.1). Lineage (NCBI taxonomy): Eukaryota > Metazoa > Chordata > Aves > Charadriiformes > Charadriidae > Ibidorhyncha > Ibidorhyncha struthersii. The sequence continues at coordinate 202,821 of VZSZ01000769.1, forward strand.
AAAAGGGAAAAGGGCTGTGGAAAGCAGATAGCATTCAGGGCAGAAGTCACCTAGGACCAAATTTTTCAGAAAATTGGGTATGTAAAGATGCAGATCAGGGGAAGTTTCATAGTGGGGTGCTTTTGTAAATCATACTTTGTACCAATGGCCATTTTAGGAGTCTTAATTCCGTTCAAACCTTGGCTTTTATCTCAGTCCCTCCCTGATAAAGAGGAGAAAGCAGGTATGCCCTGTTCTGTTCAAGTGCTGTAAGAATACATCTGTGAATATCCATGATGGGGATGGAGTTTCTGACTTAAGGCCTGGTGAATCCTCTTGGGAGACTTCCATTAATTTCTTTGGGGTTATGGAGATCCCAGAGGATTATTTCCTCAGATATGAAAGGATCAAATAGATTTGTAGCTTCTCTTCTTCTCTCCCTGAGCTGACTCTCTTTTCATTGTTTGCATCTGCGAAAAGAAGCAAGAATATGTATATCCTAATATTTTAGGATGTAAGTAATGGCTAGCAGCCGTCATGAGAATGTAACGCATTCATGAATGGCGTAGTAGGTGTTCTATGTATTTTGCTATGAAACAAGTAGAACCAATGAGGCAGTCATCCAGCTAAAGCTGTGGTCCATGCTACCAGACATCTCTTTGCTAAGACAGGATAAACAGCATCCAGTTTCTGGTTGAGCTGGTGGGGAAGTTTGCATAGGGTATAATTATGCTAAGCAGACTTTTACCAGAACACTTCTGTCGCATTCAAATGCCTGATAGATATGTTCTACGGTGTGAGGGCTTTTTTTTTGTCTAGTTTTGGCAACATCTTAGAAATTGCATGTGACTACTCTTTTATTTTGAAAAGAAATTGCAGTTCTCATTAAACTTCAAAAAGTGGTCTTGAAAATGGTTTTGGTTTTACAAATTCAGCAGAAAAGCCCTCAGATCTCTCAGTATGAGTGCTGCAAGTGTTTGTAAGAAGAGGGACTATTTTGAAAGCTGATAAAATAAAGACAATTTCAAGCAGCTTTATAAAAATTATTTCTTTTATGCCTAGTGGTTTAGCATCATATCTTCAAACAATACAAATAGGCAGAACAGCTGGACCATCTCACTGTCACCTTACCAAAACCAGCCTCCAGCCAGCTACAGAACTGGATATTGCTCACCATTAACTCTGACAGGAAGGTAGACACTTTATTGAATCATTGATACCCCATCTTTTCCTTAAAGGTCACCTATCTAAATATTGAGTAAGTGCAACCTTATGTAATTGTAGGGCAGATGGAAGATTTTTTTTGAGAGAACAATGCATTAAAAAAAAAGAAGTCCAGCAAAACTCTCTGCAGTTCTCATAAATCAGGCGAGTGCTCATTTCCTAACAAACAATCTTTGTGCTTCTTTCTTCAGTTCAGGGAGTGCAGCGTTCATTTGTCTACCTGAACAGAGAAGGAAAATAACAAGCAGGGAAAACAGGGTTAGGTCTGTCAGTCTGTAAGTACTCTAAAGCTTGAAGTTAGGAACAAGTTGGTCTTGCTCGTTTGATGAGCACGGTAAGTCTAGTGGCCATATGTATTAACATCTGCACTGCAAGATCTAGGACTAATCACGCCGAATGAATGAGACTCACACAAATACAACTCTATGTCCCTCCATATGCCGTGTGTAAAATTGCAGGTGGCCATTATGATATGGGAAGGGGACATATGGCTAGTGATCTACAAAGAAGAGGTTTGTCAGACCTTAAATTTAAGATTAAAATTTAAGAGCAGGAAAAGATTGAGACTAAACCCCCAGAAGGTATATACACTTGATGCAAAAGTGGAAGTTCCATAGTCACTGAGCTGATATCAGGTAAATAGCTGTGTCTGCAGAGTATGCGGTATTGCGTCTTGTGGTTCTCAGCGCTGTTGACAACAAGGGAGGAGAAGGGAAAGTCTGTAGAGATAAAAGACTGAAACTTGTGCCTTTTGAATCCTACTCCAATCCTAATTCTAATACTAATCCTGTTCTGCCAGACCCAATTTTCTGTCTGGTCATATAGAGGGGTTTGAGATCACAGGAGCTTTCTTATGCCTACCTTCATGAACTTGGGGATTAGAGCTCCACAGTGGCATTTATCCTGCCTAAATTTTCCTGTCTAAAAATTACACATCTTGTGGAGAGAAAAAAACTGTTCCACATCTTACTTATCTGAAATGTCTGTCTTGGGAAGATACAAATCTCTCTTTGGAGGGGCCTGTCTCTATTCTGACAGTACAGAGTTATTCAGGGTAGGGGATGAAGTCTGTGAACATCTTCATGAGACTTCATGAGTGAGCAGTAAAGTGTGAGCTAAAACACAATGTAACATAATGCCATTAAGAAAAAATAAGCCTAACATCTTCTGTAAAATGGTGGGCTTTGAGTTTGCCGTTACTGATGAAGAGAGAGCTTAGGGCTACAATGGAAAGTCTTGTGACAATTTCAGCCCAATGCTTAGCAGGAACCTCAAAATACTGCTGGGACTGGGAGAGCAGTAGAGGACATCTCTCAGTGCTGCTGTATAAATCCATATCTGGCCCACACCTTGAATCCTGTAGGTAATTCTGGTCTCTGCATCTCATAAAGAATATAGTAGAATGAAAAGAGGCCCTGGAAAAGGCAACAAGGCTGATCAAGAGTTTAGTTTTCATAAGAGGAATAAGTTAGAAATCTCCAGTTCTCTGTGGTGGAGTCTATAAAAACCTGCATGGGAAAGAGAATGAGTGGGAATCAGACAGTCACCACAAGCTTGTACGTATTCAAGGGAACTTGGAACACATTCATGAAAAAAAATCCACTGCATTATAAGTAGACAGCAATCACGTGCAGTGCTGGAAGGTGATGATCTGAGAACAGTTGGAGGTGCAGCCATTTTATGTTCTTATATTAATTACAAATCATGGCAAAAACTTGTAGGGAGCTGATTCTTTGGCTAGACAAGGTTGTGCTCCTCTATGAGGAACACATGTCTGTGGTGATTTGGTGGTTTGTAGTTCATGAAGGATCTAGTAGCAGAAACTCAAGTGTGTGCCCAATTCCACTGAGCTACTTAAGGTACCTACAAGAGTTCTCTCTGTAAGGTCTCAAACCTGTCAAGCTAAATTAAGCTCCTCTGGTAGACCAAGTTTTTTATATCCCAGTCTATGCTTAGAAATTCACAAAGATAATGCAAAAAATTATTATGCCTTTTTCTTGAAAGTGTTGTCTTAGGGAAAAATGCTACTGTTGAATCCATGCTGGGATATGTGCAATGAGGGCAGGTATCAAAGATAAAACCTCCTTTGTAGATCTTGTAGTCATTCACACAATCTTTTTCAGCAAGATGTGAAAGAGGGGCTTGACTGGGGCTGGTCCAGGACTTTGTGGCTATAAGTGTAGAAGAGATATTGAGTGACTGAGTCTCGGGGCTGTTACAAGTTATTACAGAGATGTCATAATTGACATTGGCTTAATGGGGTAAACTGTGGCGTAAATGAGACAGATCCCGTCTTTCAGATGCATTTAACCTCCTCAATAGTGAATGTGTGAGGACAGGAAAAGGTTACATACCAAACGGCAGGGAATGTGCTGCTGTAAACACTGCAGATTTGCAGAAAGTCTAAGCAGGTCTGAACCTGGCCTGTTGGCTGCAGCAGCCTTCTCTATCTGTTACTCAAAATTTCAGACAAGATTTGGGACTACTGAGAAATTTTGAAACTGATGGTTTGATTACATTTGAAATCCCTCCCCCAGCACTACCCCTGCTTAAAATTCCCAGCTATCAAACAGCTACTTCCTCACAGATTATTGGCTTTTCATGTTGCTCAAGTGCAGCCTTTTCATCAGATCGCATATGTTCTGATCAGTTTCTGGCAATTTTTCTTATTGTAAATAGAGCCCATTCAGCCACAGTTTATATAACCACTATCCAGATAATACCCTCCTAATGACCACTTTCCCTGGAGAAACACAATTATATCTCTTTCCTCATTTCTGCCAATTGCATTTGAGTTTGCCACAGAGCCAAACATGGCCCCGCTATTGTACTAGTGCAGATGGGTGGGAGCCACAAAAGCCTAAATTGGAAAATTCCCAATCTCTGTGCAAGAGCTTTGGTCTACTTCTTTCTGTGTAGAGGTTCCTACTAAATGAGTAGAATAGAAGAACTTTTCTGTACTTCCAGACTTTTTCACAAGCTTGAAGGGACATGATTTCAAATGGCGTGTGGAAAATTAGAAGGTTTGTGTTTTGATAGGATTTCAAACAGGAAATGTACCCAAAATCTTGCCTGGTGGATTGTTTTCTGCAAATAATTGCATGGGCCATGGGCTCACTTTTGCCATAGGTATGCATTGTTCAGTTTTAAGGTGATTGGGGTCCATTTAAGCTGCTACAGATGCATGCAACGTCGGGATCCAAGGCAGATGAGAGCTGGAGGACAAGTGAGAGGTTACCACAAGGAATAGTCAATAGCTTTGCCACCAGCTGGAGGGCAGTAGCAAGTTGTGTAGGCAGACATACCGGCAGTGGCTCATGCTGGTTGGTTGCATTGCCAAAATTCTGCTAAATTCTGTGGTATTTGAAAGCGCTGGGTTCCCAAAACACACTTCTGACACCAGCTCAGCTGGAGTAAGGAGTGGTACTGAGTGTGGTGCAGCTAGCGCCTACCTTCTACAATTATTGAGCCCAAAAGCTAATGTGCGTGCTGCGTAAAGCCTAACCTCCCTTTCTCAAGGTCTCTGCGTGAGTAATTCAGGTGACTGTGTGCGTCAGACCTCTTGTCCTGAGCCTGGCAGTGAAAGGTGCAAGAATGTCCTTGTTACTGCTTTCCTGCAGGCTTCCTTGTGCCCCGCAACACGGGGAGATGGCTGGGAAAGGGGAACAAGACCACAGAGGCTGAATGAGCTGCATATCTCCGAGCCAGGAGGTCAATATTACTTCTCTTCACCTCCCCATCCTGTGCCAGGTGGGGCCAGTGAAGAGTACGTCTTGGATAAGATGACCTCTTGTGGGCAGATGACAAAGTGAACAGTTTGGGAAACCAGAGACAGATTTTGAAGGGCTTCCACCAAGCTTTTCAGGTGCCTGCATGTTTAGGCATCTGCCAGAAGGCTCAATACAGGGGCCATATTTTCACAGCGTTTTCTAAAAAATGTTGCTCCTTTTAATACATTTGAAGTTTAGAGTCTGAAATTGTTAGTTAGGCAGAATGACTAGGCTGCAGATTTGGCTGCTTCAAAAGGGAGGTGAAATACTCCCAGGACTGCTGCTGCTGCAACCCAAGTGATCTCAGGTCACCTAGAAGACAGTGATAATTAGCCAAATATCAAAGAAGGTGCAGCTATTTAATTCTGTAACTTTTAGACTCAGCTAGAAAGATTGAAGGAGGAGGGCCACAAAAGTCTAAGCTCGGATGGTGCCTTCTCACGGACAGTGATGGGTATGATAATACAGGCTTAATGTTATTCTTGGACAGGTAAATGGCATTTGGCTGGTTTTAGGATAGGCACAGTGGCCTTGTATCTGCTTACAAAAGGTGATATAGAAGTATTCTAAGAATAGCCATAGCAATATGCACATGTACCTGTTTAGATGCACGCAATTATGTACATTCAGAAAGTGAAGTATCTCTCAGAGGAATACTGATGTGTTTAGAATTTTTTTTATTATTATTTTAGGGAACAAAGACAAATTGTGCGTGTTTTTTCCCTTGAAAAATAACTAAGTATTGCAGCTTAGAAATATCCTAGTAAGGAAACCTGCTGGCAAAATGCAAAGGCATGCTCTCAGATCAAGCAGAACAGAAAGAAAGAGGGGAAAAACCCAAAATGTCTTTCACATGCCTTCATGTGAATCAGACAGACAGAAAGTTAATTATCCTTCTTTCCTTTTCTGGTGGGAATAACATCATTTGTTGCCCTTTGTGGGGAAAACTCCAGACCCCTTGCAGACAATGCATGTTGTCTGTGCTAGGAGAGTACAGCTTGCTCATTTTAGCTGGAAGCACGTTGACAAGGTGGAGCTCCTTGACTCAGACTGGATGCATTGCCCAAGGCTCCCTGTTTTGCCAGGGGACCATGTGTAAAACATGGACTGACAGTTTGGCTGGACGTAATACATGCAGAGGTTTCCCATTAGGCAATGAGAGAGAGAAAGGGAATCAGTTCTTGATGTTTTCACTAGCCTTTGTTTATCATGACAGCCTATCCTTCCATTGCTCTTCCTCATGTTTCTTTCCCAGCAGTTCATTATCTGTAATAATCTCAAGGACTGAGCCTAATGGGTAGGTTGTGTGCCAGGAACATATTGTGCTATGTGCCACGCATGGACCCCGAAGAAGACCCTTACTGCCCGCAACACATGAGCAATTTGGAAACTACACAACTAGATAAGTGTACCCTAAAACTGTGCAAAATGAACCACCCATTGACTGCATTAGACTACAGTAGGAAGTTTGCAAACTGTTAGCAGTGAATTTTAATGTGAAATATTTATAAATTATTTTATACTCTTAATATTCCGTGGAGATTTGGCTGATACTGCAATTCTAAAAATTGCACAGAAACATGATATATAGCATACTCACTGGTCCAGAATATATCGGCATGTCTCTTCAAATTGCTGCCAGCATACTGGGGATGTTTTCAAGGTAAGTCTGTATGGGAAAATCAGTGCTGGCTCAGTGGTGTAAGTGTCAATGCCAAGTCCTGTGACATTAGATCACATCTTTGCTTCCAAACGGCCTGAATCTGCTTTGTTACACTGCCAGCGATACCCCTGTGAAAAGAAATCAAGCCTGTGGCTCCTTCTTGGGCCAGATGGCCTCTCAAACCTGGAGGCCAGGCTCCAATCTAGCTGACACTAGGCTGCATGCAGTGTCATGTCACCCTTCATCTTGCTTGAGTCACTCTGGGCTGATGTGGCTAGGTGACAGAGAGCCCTGGGTTTGGCTAAATGATCAGTGAGGCCTTTGTAGCTTGCTGCAAAGCTTTAAATCCCTTGGTGGGTCTTGCAGTGAATAAAACACTGGCAAGAATTAGCCCCAAATGACTAATAGCGGCTGGCGCAGACAAAGGACTCAGCAGCACTCAGACTCGCGGAGAAAACAGTCGTGGGTTTTCAGTCCAGAAAAAAAGACGAAAGTGAACTATAGGGCTCAAAGTAACACTCTGGCAGAGAAAATATATCCCAAACAGCAAATTATTTAAACAGGCATGCTGATTTTGCTGCTCTCTTGTGTCAGCGCCACTTATCTATTGCTTTAATTATTTATTTGTAAGGAAGGGATTTGCAGGATAATGGCCAGCCCGTAGAAGCTCCCAAAGTCTGCAAAGGTTGCTCACGGCAGTGGGTCCCACCACTTGGATAAGACTTCAGCTGGGGAGCACTCGAATAGTATGAGCAGGATCTGATCTCGTGTCAGCTGGCTGCAGCATTTTACTGTGTGGTTCACATTACGTTGGGTAGAAGCTGACTCCTGTTTAGCAGATGACTTAATGCGTGCCTTGTGAAAGGCGCACGGCATTGTTCACAGGATCTGTCCCAAGTTTTGTTTATAAAAAGATGTAATGAGGAATTCTGAGTCGTAATATTGACTCCCACTGGTCAGGGCTGTCCCTACCCAGGTGCATAGCCCTGCCTGAGCATAGCCACAGGTCAGTGCAGTGACCCTTCAGGGTCAGGCAGAAGATGCCATGGAGCGTTTCCTGATCATCTCAAGAAGTGTCAGAACCTCTTATGTACGCACAGGTCTTCATGGCAGAAGAGGTGTGTCTGGACCTCCCTTCCAGGCATCCCCAAGCCAGCTGTAAATTACCAACTTCAAGTGTTGCTACCAGTTAATGCTGCAGCACTGGAACTGCCTGAATGAGGTTTAACCTTGATTTACCCTCTATTTTCTAAAGTTTAGCCCTTATTCAGAGTACAATACCCCGAGTACAATACCTCAAATCAATCCTGTTTAAGATAGGTACCTCTTCCCAGCCCAGCTCTGGCTGTAAGAGAAATGGGAGATGATGAAGCCTTGTGTTTGTTCAACCCTGTTTGGAATTTACAGCGCTTTGTAAATGATTTATTGCAATTGTAAATAATTGATGCCTCTGGAAATGGATTCCTGTCAACAATACATTCAGACCTGGGCCTTCATTTCAGCCTCATGGTAGCAATATGCATTTAATGGGGAAATTGGTCCGGTTGCTTTAGGTTCTTATTTATGTCTTGAAACGTAATGCTTATATACCTTGTCGTGGTTCTCGCCCCTGTAAAAGGAAAACTGTGTGGAGGGTGCAGCCCTTCAGGCGCAGGAGCTGTGGTACAAGTCTTACCTGTGAATGGGCAATGGCCTGCTTTGTGGAGGAGTGACACAAGGAATTGCAGTGTGGTCTTTCTGTTATGCTATTAGTCTCAAAAGTGGAGTCTTCCCAGGAGAACAGCATACTCAGAAGGTCTTGGCTGGTGGGAGTAGACATAAGCAGATGAAAACATTAAGGCAAATCATAGAATCGCAGACCCATAGAATGGTTTGGGTTTGGGTTAGAAGGGACCTTAAAGATCATCTAGTTCCAACCTCCCTGCCATGGGCAGGGACATCTCTGACTAGACCAGCTTGCTCAAAGCCCCATCCAACCTGGCCTCAAGCACTTCCAGGGATGGCGTGTCCACAACTTCTCCGGGCAACCTGTTCCAGTGTCTCACCACCCTCATAGTAAAGAATTTCTTCCTAATATCAAGTCTAAATCTACCCTCTTTCAGTTTAAAACTGTTACCCCTTGTCCTATCGCTACACTCCCTGATAAAGAGTCCCTCTCCACCTTTCCTGTAGGCCCTCTTTAGGTACTGGAGGGCCGCTATAAGGTTTCCCCAGAGCCTTCTCTTCTCCAGGCTGAACAACCCCAACTCTCTCAGCCTGTCCTCATAGAAGAGGTGCTCCAGCCCTCTGCTCATCTTTGTGGCCCTCCTCTGGACTTACTCCAACAGGTCCATGTCCTTTTAATGTTGGGGCCCCAGACCTGGACACATTACTCCAGGTGGGGTCTCACCAGAGCGGAGTAGAGGGGCAGAATAACCTCCCTCGACCTGCTGGTCACGCTTCTTCTGATGCAGCCCAGGGTACGGTTGGTGTTCTGGACCACGAGCGCACATTGCTGGCTCATGTTGAGCTTCTCATCCACCAACACCCCAAAGTCATTCTCGGCGGGGGTGCTCTTAATCCATTCTCTGCCCAGCCTGTATTTGTGCTTGGGATTGCCCCAGCCCATGTGCCTTGCACTTGGCCTCGTTAAACTTCATGAGATTCGCACAAACCCACCTTTCAAGCCTGTCCAGGTCCTTCTGGATGGCGTGTTGACCACCCCACACAGCTTATTGTTGTCAGCAAACATGCTGAGGGTACACTCAATCTCACTGTCCATGTGGCCAACAAAGGTGTGAAACAGCCCCAGTCCTAGTACTGACCCCTGAGGAACACCAGTTGTCACTGGTCTCCACTTCGACATAGAGCCGTTAACCGCAACGCTTTGAGTATGCCCATCCAGTCAACTCCTTATATGAGTAGTCCATCCATCAAATCCATGTATCTCCAATTTAGAGACAAGGATGTTGTGCGGGACAGTGTCAAATGCTTTGCACAAGTTGAGATAGATGATGACACTTGCTTTTGCCTTCTGCACCAGCGCTGTAACACTGTTGTAAAAGGACACCAAATTTGTCAGACACAATTTGCCTTTAGTGAAGCCACGTTGGCTGTCACTGAAAACCTCCTTGTTTTCCATGTGCCTTAGCATAGTTTCCAGGAGGATCTGCTCCGTGATCTTGCCAGGCACAGAGGTGAGACTGACTGGCCTGTAGTTCCCTGGGTCTTCCTTTTTTCCCTTTTTAAAAATGGGGGTTATATTTCCCCCTTTCCATGCAGTGGGATATTCACTGGACTGACACGACTTCTCAAATATGATGGGTAGTGGCTTGGCAACTTCACCTCCCAGTTCTCTGAGGACTCATGGATATATCTCATCAGGTCCCATGGATTTGTACACCTTAAGGTTCCTCAGATGGTCTCGAACCGGGTCTTCTCCTACAGTGGGCGGTACCCCATTCTCCCAGCCCCTGTCTTTGCCTTCTCCAACTTGGGCGGTGTGGCTAGAGCCCTTGCTGATGCAGACTAAGGCAAAAAAGTCATTGAGTACCTCAACCTTCTCCGTATCCTGGGTGACCAGGTCTCACATTTCCTTCCTGAGCAGGCCCACATCTTCCCTAGTCTTCTTTTTGTCACTGACGTACCTGTAGAACCTTTTCTTGTTGCCCTTGATGTCCCTGGCCAGATTTAACTCTATCTGGGCTTTAGTTTTCCTAACCTGATCCCTGGCTGCTAGGACAATTTCTCTGTATTTCTCCCAGGTCACCAGTCCTTACTTCCACCCTCTGTAGGCTTCCTTTTTCTGTTTGAGTTTGTCCAGGAGCTCCCTGTTCATCCATGCAGGACCTGGGCTATTGCCCTTTTGTTAGATTTGGTTCCCATTAGCTTCCACCAGTGCCTACAACTCATCTACTGATGGGCACTAAATGGTTTCTGCTTTCATGAAACTAGGACACTTTGGAATTGTGGAGAAACGGGCTGTTCCCCTGTAGCTGCGGTCACAATTGCTCCCACCAGGGAAAACATCAGTGTGGAAAACACAAGCATGGAAAGTATGGGCATGTTGCACTCGTTCAGTAGCAGGCGTTTGTCTGCGCACTCCCCACCACCACGTGAACTGACTGCAAAGGAAGAATTCAAGGCATGAAAGCCCCCTTACCAGGACACAGGTACAGGAGGCACAGATCTGCTAAGTTCTCCATCTCTGCATTTACAAGTCCATCCACCCTCTTCCATAGAGTTTTGATATCTACAGCTTCAGCCACACTGACCTGCGGTCTCAGCCGTGACAGTAATGTAGTTCTGTGAAGTGAAGCACGTTGCTTATGTATTTTTGAAATAAGGATAAAAAGCTTGTATGGGTTTGTTAATAAATGCAATAGAAAAATAATTCAACTTGTCCTTTAGATTCAGTAATCCCAAATAGCCAGAGGTTAGGTGTTTCACCTAGTGCCTGATTACTATTTTCAATCATCTCATTAAGAGCCTGGTTTCACAGTGAGTGCAACACGTTATCTCCAAGGGGATTAGCGCACCAAATACAGCGTAATTGAGACCTTGCGATCATTCTGTCACAAGTATCAACAGAAGGGAGGAAAAAGTGTTATTTTTTTAAACAAGGTGCTTCAAGGAAAGGAATTGCCTTCCAAAAATAGAAGCCAACACTTTCAGAAGTCACTTGTGATTTTAAGGTGTCACTGTTGTTTGGTATGTGATTTGGTACATCTTAAGGGCTGTAGGTTTTAGAAAAGTGATGTCTGTCTTCACTGTGCTATTTACTGAGTTGTGTATAGGGACCAAAGAACAGTGGAGAGGGAATATACTTCAACTTCTTATTAGAAAGACTGAGCTGGGAAGTGATGAAGTCTTTTCTAGGTACAACCCTCTAATGTGCCCGTGGGTGAGCTGGCCTGACCCTTTAAGATGGCCCTATATCATGCCTAGAGTTGCCTGAAACAAGGTAGGACAGACTTGATGCTCCTTTTTTGCTTTCCTCTTACATACTCCTAAAGTGAGGTATTTTTTTGAACTCTTTTTGCTTGTGACTCAGAGGAAAGCCACCTTTGAACCCACAGCATGAATAGCTTGGCTGAGATTCATCTGCTGGGGACTCTTCTCCAAACCCTTAGCTCTTTTTCTTCAGGGAATTTCCTGGCTGATCAAGATCCAGCTTGCTTTTTTTTTTTCCTGTCACGTGTTGTGCTGGTGGGTTTTGTCTTTGCTCCCACTAAGAAGATTGAGATGTGGTGATGCACTGCTAAAGTCTTGGGATGCGTTCGTGTGACTGGCAGATGGAAACAGCTCATGTTTTAGGGGCTAATAAAGATGACATGGCTGCAGGGCTGGCTGGAAACCCTTCAAAAGGCCAGAGGAGTCAAAGGGAATTCAAGGTGTTACCCCAAACCTACCTGCAAAACAAGTGGGATAAAACTGCTTCACTAATTCAAGCAGAAGGAAAGCCGGACATTTGATAGCATTGCCACACGTGCAGCCTGCTTCTGGCAGCTTGCAGCCTCGCCTTTGTTTCACTGTTTGCTGTGGTGGGTTTTTTGCTTCTGGAGATAGGTCCCTAATGGTGAGCCCATGGATCCCCTGGGCATTAGGTTCTTGCGCGTGTGTGCTTTGCTCCCATCTGCAGCGAGAGAACAGCCATGCCTGACCCGGCAGGCGGCTGGACAAGTAAGCAGTGAACATCAAGCAAACCTGTGAGTGAGGCTTCCCCGAGCAGCGCTGGTGGCTCAGCAACAGCAGCTCAGAGCCACCGTGCCGATGATAGCTCGATGACAGTTTCACAGGCTGTCAGTGACCGATGTGCCTGCGTGAGCCAGCTGAAGGGTAATAGTATTTAATTGCTCTTTGGAGCAGAGGAGAGATGGGGGGGAAGGGAGGAGTTGGGTTGGGGGTTTTTTTTTGGCACTGTGGGATGGATTTAAAAAACACTTTATGAGGTGAGGTTGGAATGGGAGAGAGTGGAAATGAGTATGTGCCTTTATGGAGTGGGATGAAGCAGCTTTAGAAAGCAAAGGGGATTCTTTGATGCATTTTAAGTGGTTCTGTGGATAGGTGATCAAGATAGCTGGTCAGCAGATGCAAACAGCTTTGGAAAGGGTGGAACGAGTTGGGTTTGCCCTACTGAGAGTCTGCCGCTCTTCTCCATCCTTCCCACTTCCCTGGGGCTCCTGGGGCTCAGGGTCTCACCACAGGCTCCATCAAGGCTGCTGGGTCCGTGATGCCTTAGGACTCCCAACCAGTTTGACATCTGGGGGAATCCATGGGACTGTTTCACTCCTGTCCCCCAGACCATCTGTGCAAGCCACAGAAATCACCCAGTAATTTAATTTGTCTCCATTTTACGTGGTTTGGCTGTGTGTCTGCAGGAAGAGGGACATCAGGGACATTGGCAAGGCAATGCTGATGTAAATCCGACCCGTCCGGTAGCAGAGAGCCCCTGCCCACATGGTGTCTGGCACCAGCACCGCTGTCAGGCTCTCCCTTAACTCACTCCTTCACAAGGAAATAAAAAGAGACATCTTGGCTCTTTCTCCCTGACCAAGCGCCCTGGCAATGAAGGAAGGTCAGTAATGGTTTTCCCTTCCCTTCTTCTTTCCTGTTCCTTTTGTCTGGCATGAGGAGCCCTGGCAAATCCAATTTATTTTTTCATTTTTCATTCTTGGTGGTGCATTTGAAGTGCTAACTGGTGCCACGAGAAATGAGCTGTGGTAGAAGCCCACAGGGACCTCAGACTGCACAAGCACTGATGGATTGTGCAAGTCAGGAGAGCAAAGGAGCCGCTTTCTTCATATTTAAAGGTACCACAAAACACACTGCCAGGGATGAACACACCTACAGAGGCTTCTTGTTGGAGACATGTTTATCTATATTACAAATATTCATGGCTTCTTGTTTTGAAAAACTCTTGCAATTTCCCTTATTTAAGAATAGGGTAAAGGAAATCCACTATCTGTGTTTAAACATTTGTTCCAAACACACCTTTTCCAACACAGGGCTGCATTTGGCTTTACCTGGTTGCTTCTAGGTCATGGTTGTATTGTGGGGTTTTTTTCTGCTTTCTTTATTAATTTCTACCAAATTAACCTCTTCTTTTTCCATCTAGCCAGGAGATAATGAGCTTGTATGATAGTCTTTTACGGTGTCTGTTAAACACTACTTTTGAAGCAAGCTAAGCTAATGACACGGGTAATTAAACCTCATGCTTCAGGATATAAGATGATTGGCAGCAGACTCAGGATGGCTTTATTCCCTCCCCACCTCCGCTCTCCCTGGCCAATGTGCACAGACGCCTAGGGCCAGTGGGGGTGGGGAGTGGTACCTTTCTCTGGAGCAGTGAGTTTTATAAGAAAGACTAGGGTTAACAGGGGCTAATACATACCTGTGGTCTGTCTCAGTGTGCCAGACTTCATGAGCAAAGGTCTGGGTGTCTCAGCAGACCTCTGTTTCCTGAAACCTCAGCCTGAGTCCTGGCAAGGGGATGCTCCTACCTGGAGCGGGTCCCACACGCTTTACTGCCAAGAAGCGTCTTGGACAGGCCCTTGAAATTAAAGGGTGACTCTTCCCACGTGAACGTTAAAAGTCATTATGGAATCTCTTAGCTAAAATGGTCTTCTTGGCCAAAATGAATGTTCCTTCCAGATAGTTCTTCAGCTTTCTATGCAGTTGGATATGCTGCTTCTTTTCCTCATCCTGCACTTGCTGGGCTGCACAGATGTATAGGCACTGACACGCACCAGAAGCAGCCATGCATCAGGGATCGGTTGCTGCTGTATTGGGTTTGCATGGCAGGGTTTTGATAGCGGGGAGGCTACAGGGGTGGTTTCTGTGAGAAGCTGCTAGAAGCTTCCCCTGTGTCCTATAGAGCCAATGCCAAGACAGACCCACCGCTGGCCAAGGCCAACCCAGTCAGCCATGGTGATAGCGCCTCTCTGATAACATATTTAAGAAGGGGAAAAAAAAACAGCTGCGTGACAGCAACCAGGAGAAGGAGAAATAACTGCATAGAAACCACGGTCAGTGAAGAAGGAGGGGGAGGAGGGGGGCCAGGGGCCAGAGCGCAGATTCCCCTGCAACCCATTGGGAAGACCATGGTGAGGCAGACTGTCCCCCTGCAGCCCATGGAGGTTAACGGTGGAGCAGATATCCACCTGCAGCCCATGGAGGACCCCACACTGGAGCAGGTGGATGCACCTGAAGGAGGCTGTGACACTGTGGAGAGCTCATGCTGGAGCAGGCTCCTGCAGGACTTGTGGCCCCACGGAGCAGTCTGTTCCTGAAGACCTGCACCCCATGGAAGGACTCACATTGGAGGAGTTTTTGGAGAACTCTCCTGTGGGAGGGACACCACACTGAAGCAGGGGAAGAATGTGAAGAGTCCTCCCCCTGAGGAGGAAAGAGCGGCAGAAACAATGTGCGATGAACTGACCACAATCCCCATTCCCTGTCCCCCTGTGCCACTTGGGGAGAGGAGGTAGAGAAAATCAGGAATGAAGTTGAGCCTGGGAAGAAGGGAGGAGTGGGGGGAGAGTGTTTTAGGATTTAGATTTTATTTCACATTACCCTACTCTGATTGGATTGGTAAAAAATTAAATTAATTTTCCCCAAGTCGAGTCTGTTTTGCCTGTGACAGTAATTGCTGAGTGATCTCCCTGTCCTTATCTCGTCCCATGAGCCTTTCATTATATTTTCTCTTCCCCGGTCCAGCTGAGGAGGGGGAGCAACAGAGCGGCTGTGGTGGGGTCAACCCACCACAGGTGCTTTGCTACCAAGAGCAGAGAGATGACAGTGATGAGAACTTGGGAAAAAAATCTTACCCTGGAGCTTCTATTTTCTATCTGCTTTGGCTCTGAAATGAGAAAGAGGAGCTTACATTTATAAATATTGCTTAGTAAATCAGTAGAAATTAATTCCTATCCCACAAAAGATGGAACTTCAGCATAAGAAAACAGCAAGCAGATTATTAGCTGTTAGAGATGTGATAAGTTACTTGCTAGTGAAAATGATAAATTTCTTTTCTTGCATATTTGCACATTTTCCTCTCACCTCCTGCCCTCCTTCCCCAGACAGTTAAGATTGTTTAAGGGCGATTCCTGTGATCCGAGTATGTCACTGACCCATGTTCGCATGAGCTGACAAGTACGCTGTGGCGTACAATGCAACATCTTATTTTTGCAGAGTTCAGAGTAACACCACTCCAGTTGTGGGGCACCTGCATCAAGCAGGCACTATCTATTGTATCACTTAATTGTTCAAAGCAAAGAGAAAAATAATGAAAAAAAAAAGGGGAAAAGATAAACTGTAGATAAGTTTATATTTTCTATTCTGAACAATAGATCAGAGACCTGCAGTAACAACTACATCAGCATTTATTGCATCTCTGATCCAAAAGCTGTCTGATAAATTCTAGCTAATTTCCAGGCTGGGTTTAGAACAAAGCAGCAATCTCTTTTGAACCTCTTTTATATGCCCATTTTTATTGCAAAGCTATAAAGTAATTTTTTTTTTATGATTTGCCTTTTAATGTCCTCCAGCGTTATGCCTTTGCTCATCTATTGACTACTAGCCTGGTCCGACACCCTGCAGCATAGCTCTGTTAATACTGAAAGGCAGTACCAGTCGATGCTTCAGGAGCCATAAGCTCTGTTTCAGAGCTAATGTAAACTGTCACACTCCCATAACAGAAAGTGTACAGCCCTGGTCAGCGGGTCCTCTGCAGGACTGAACAATGGGCTTTCCTTGGCAAAGCTGTTCAGGCTGTACCTTCAAAGATATTGACTGGAGTGGGAATTTATATACCCTCGGGTGTAATGTGCATTCCTTTAACTGAGTCCTGCCCTAGCTAAAGCTGCTAGACACTGTCCTCATAAGAACTCAATAATATTTTCTAATAAAAATAGCTGCAGTTTTATCTTGTCATTATTTCATTACAAGTACTTGCAGAAAGTATTTTTAGACCATACTCTGCTTTATTTTCAGGAGTTCGTTGTTAATTTGGGGTATTAATTCTTGTAATGTATTTTCTTAAATTAATTTGCTTTTCACAGTTAGATGCCCTACACCTTTGAATTAGTATTGTGATTTCAGTCATCAATTCTTACCAAACACTGTGGGTTTTTTGTGAGTCTTGTGAGTTTTGTGAGTCCCCAGATTCAGGAGCCGAGTGACTTTCAGTGATGCTGCATAAGTGATAAAAACCCAGCTCCCTTTTTTCTGATTTTGTATGAGGAACCCCACCAAAAGCCCCAGTCTGAGCAGAGACCAAAGGGGGCACTTCCTTGGGGACAGGACTACCAGCTCACTGGGGACGCTGACTTGCTCCTGGGAAAGGACAGTGATTTGGCTGCTTAACAGTGCCCTCAAGAGTGGGAAATCCAGGGCCAAACATTAGCGTCCATTGAAACGAACCAGCAGGTTATGGTCTTCCTAAGCCCCAGGCCTGCAGGCTGGTTGTTGACAGTGTTGTGTCAGCCATCTCCGAAGGGCTGCAGTCTGAAAACAAGCAAAACAAGATGTTCTCCTCCCCCAGCTCCCACACATTCAACAAATACTTGCACAGGGGATTCTTCAACACTGGGAAAAAAAATAGAATAAAAAGAATGAGCCCTTTCAAGGACTCTGTTAATGGCCCAGGGACTGAGCTGTATCCCAGGAGATGGAGCTATCTGTCTTATACAAGAGCTGCAAAGCCTGCTGGAAAAGCACATGTACCCAAGAATATGTTTATTATGACTCCATTAAGCTCTGCGTTGATATGCTGAAAGATAAGGATAGTGTCAGGCTAGTCATGGTTTCTCCCCCTTTGCCCCACTTTCTCCCCTTCCTCCTACATTTCCACATTGAAACCTGGAGTTCCTGGTCTCCACCATGCCACTGTAACCTAATTAACCCAACATATCTCTCATGCAATCTGCTGAGCTGTAAATGCAATGAAACGTTTTTAATTCCACTCTCATTGCTTTGCAGAGTCCACGTAGCCTCTTTGGATCGGGTGCTCTGTGGTGTTGGGGGTTGGGAGCGCGTTAGCACAAGCCTACAGCTTGTGGTCACAAGCCCTGGGAGAGCTGTGTGATAGTTTTCTTCAGGTATGTGTGAAAGAGATAAGTTATATATTAGAAAACCAGAGCACTGGATGTCGTGAAGATGGTGTCACTTTGCATGTGGTGAAGGAGGTTGTGGAAGCCCTGGGCACCGAGCTCTCAGACAGCAAGGGCAGGATTTTTGAAGTGCTGAGCAAGAACATACATAATGTTTTGTACTGATGGCTGTTTAAAGAGTCTTCTTTGTGCTCCCAGCACCCTATGCATGCAGGCCCCCATAGAAACTCCTGGAGGAAATTGGATGTCTGTGGATTGGAAGTTGGAGAATAAAATCAATGCAGGATGTAGAAGCTGCAAAACACTAACTTTGCATAACCTGATGTTAATTTTGTATGCAGTAGTCTTCGCGTGGAGCTTAGTGTCGAGTTGATGATCTAGAAGTGGCACCATTTCAACAGAAGACCTGGAGTCAGTGAAATCAAGTAAAACCACCCCCAGCACTCACCAATGAAGAGCAGACACTCGCTTTATAATGTAGTTATCAAAGAACTCTGATCAGATCAGCGGGTTCTTCTGGAAGACCTACTACAGCCTTGTGGACAGGTATCTCAGATAGAGAGTATATACCTAGAAAACACTTTTCTTTTTCTCATTGTGCTGCTGGTTAATAATCATAGCAAATGGAGAAGCAATTTGAAATTATTTAGGCTGTTATGCCATCATCAGTGGTGGCTTTTTTTATATCTACTAGAAAAAAAACCCTTGATTACAAGGACAGTAAAATGGCACATGGTAGAGGACAGGAGATTCTCTCTTTTGTAGCACAGTAGTTTGGTCCCGGTGCTGTGTCCCTAAGCTCAGAAGGATAAGGCCAACTGTGGAGACTCGCTACTTATCTCTGTGTCTTGTGAACGTTTATAAATGGAATTCCTGGTGTGATGCTAAGGGTGGGACAAGATGGGAACTCCAGTTTTGGGGATGCAATTTTACTTCTAGCTGAAGTTTAGAAAGCGGAGTGTTCTCTGAAGCAGTTACTTTTATAGATAATTACCAGGTCTCACCCAACTGAAACCTCCCCATGCCTTAGCAACCACCTTCCCCTCCCAGGAAATGATGGATTAAGTAATCTGTGTTGCGGTGCTGCTGGCTGTAACGTTGTAAATCGCGTGCATGTGCTTCCAGAAATATGAGATCCCGCATTGGTTTTTAAAGAACTGCCACAACAGTAATGCTGATACAATCTCCGTCTTGCAGGGGGTACGCACTGAACCAAAGTCTGCTCTCAGACAGGCCCATGCATCAATGGGTGATGAGCACGCTCCTCTGACAGCAGACGCTTCCCTTTAAGGGCTGCTGAGCTGAGTGAAATATCTCTTCCTGAGATGTTTTGTGGTAGGTTGGCATGTTACCGTACGTGAACTATTGCTGAGGCAATTGCAGGCAAACAAGAGCCATTTAGAAATAAAATGAGAATGAAACAAACCATAGAAACAAAGCTTTTCCACTTCAAAAGGAAGCTTCTGTCCCGCAGCCCCGGGCATCACTGTGGATCAGCTCAGTAGCTGGTGAGGTTGTCCATCTTTTTACTTGGCTTCAAGCAGGTGATGCCAGTTCATACCAGTCAAGACCCAAGGTCAGATATTCACATCAGCAGAGCAACAGAAGTGGCAATGCAAGAGCCGCAAGCTTATTTTTATCATCCTCAGCAGTGACTTAGCGGGACCTCGGCAACATCTGCCTGCCAGGGAATAGGCTGTGGCTCTGAATCTGTGCCTCCTGTTGACTGCTGGCAGTAAAAGTGATGTTTGCTACCTCCCGCTTGTTGTCATCCAAGTAATTGTGGGGCCATGCTCTCAAGTCATAACTGTAGTGATAACCGTTTCAGTGACTTTCAAAGGCTTGTTAGTTTGGGGTTTTTGTTTTGTTTCAGTGTTTTGGTTAGCGCAAAGCCTTGCAAGATGTTGTACTGGTATAACTGGGGGGGACAGGGAGGGGTGTGCCATGTCATCCATGGGCCTGATGCCAGGAAGAGAACAAAATACTGAATCGAGCCCAAAGGGAAAGCATGAAGCTTGTCTCACCCTGTAAACCTGTCTCCTCCGATGGGCTGTGGGCTGCCCTGCACTAGCCCATTCATCTCATGGAAGTGCTCTCTCTTTGAAATAAGCTCCACTTCCCAAGTCTCCCATTTGGGTTGCCTATTCATGGCTACATCCTGTTTTGTCCCTGTGCTTGGCATCCTGTGTGCCTATTTCCTACCTGCTCAGAGATCACAGACTAACTGGGACCAAACTCATGTTTCAGAGGGAAGGGAAAGTCAGCAGAAATCCAAAAGTGCATATACAAGGTGGGATGTGATTTCACTCCTCTTGGGTTGATGGGACCGTATCTGAGAGCTGCTCATCTCAAGCAGAGCCAATCTCCATTTTGGAGCCTTGCAGGAGCCCCGACACTGGCTGCAATTTTGCTAGAGATGGTGTTTTGGGTTGGCACCTCTAACACTGCACAGCTGTCTGACAGCAAGGGGAAAAGTCCTCTCCTGGCAGTCGTTTCTGAAGAAAGGGCTATAGGGCTCTTCAGAAATGAAAAATAAAGCAGTAGTAAAGAGAATTGGCTCCAGTCTAGCTCCCAGTCACCCCAAAGTTGTTTGTAGCTGAGCTGCAGCTTAGGGAAGCAGCAGGACCGGGACTAACAAGAAAGGGAAGGTAACACCATACTCTGGGGACTGTGCAGCAGTGTTGCTTTTTGCTCAGGGCTTGAGGTTTGATCTCGCCTCACCCCTCTGGGAATGGCTCTACCGGGAAGCAACAGCTCCCAGTGTGAGCTTGAGCAAGGTCTCCTGTAGGTTGGCCGTTAGCCAGAGGGGCTTGCCCTCCCCTACTACCCACGCGTGGCCAGAGTCCTCCTGCCACGTCAGTCCCCCAAGGAAAAGCCAAGCAGCCTGTTAAATGATGATTTTGCAATACAGCCCGGAGGGGGATTGAAGGAGTCCAACAGACTCACTGTTTGCATTCGCGATGCAAGGTGGAGCGTGGCAGCAGCCGGCAGCAACTGCACCGTCCAGCTCTCGCTGCTCCCTGAGAGACGGAGCAGGCAGCAGCCTGTGCCTGGCTTTGCTCCAAAATCTCTGCCTGCTCCGTCCGACCACTAGAGAAGCTGCTTTAGCACTGCTAGAGTGACAAAACTGCAATCCAAATATGGCTCTTTCAAGCCCTCTGAATGACAGAAAACACCTGACACACTGTGTTGGGGAAGGCTGGCTCGCTCTTTCCGCACATTGACAGGGGCATTAAAATGTATTTATAACAGCTGGGGATGGCTTGCCCTGAGGAGTGAACTTAATTCTTAGTCTGCCAGGCACTCCTTTGTGAGTGACAGTGATTTGTCCCCTGTGTGTTCGTTCTCCTTCTTGCCCTCTTGCATTCCCCTTGCATTTTATAGAGCTCAATTTGACAGTCTAATTTCATGTAACTAATAATGTTATGTAGTGAAATGAGCTCGAATGTCCATTTATCTCTCCAATGCTGAACTACTTGGTAAACACTACTTTTCCCACCTCTCCTGTTGAGCCTCTGCTGTGGTTCAATTTTCTGATCTCCCTTTAAAACAAATATTTTGATGAAAGAAGTGCTCTGACTTCTATCTTCCACGTGACTAAGCCAGGGAAGTGCTTTATACAGCTGAAAAAGGCCCTTTGGTGACAAGCTGCAACAAGTAACTAAACAAAAAGCTAACCTGAAATCAGTTATTTTTAATTTTTCAGGTAGAAATCTTGACAGCACATCTCAACCCTCCCCCTCATCTTGACATCGAAACAAAATGAATAAAGAAATCCCAGCTCTGCTGAAATCAGGGAGAGTGCCAGGGCTGACTTTGACAGGCACCAGGCTTTGACCCAGCAGCTTCTGGTCTTTCCTATTCACCCTTGATCTGGAGCCACAGAGATAGATCTACATTGTTTTGCTGAGCCAAGAGGGACCTTTCAGGTAGAGGACTTGGACGTGCGTGTTAAAGCCCACTCTCGGTGGGGGTGATGGTGGGGAGAACTGTGGAAAAGCAGAGCTTCAGATCAGTGCAGGACGCCTGAGACAACTGACAGCTCTGGTTGCCTAATTAGAGGGATTTTCTTAATAAGACTCACCAGGAGGTTTGTAGCTGAGGGTACATATTGCACACAGGCTATGACTGCGTGCAGGTTCCATTCACCCAGAGAAATGACTAATGAGTTTTGTAACAGCTTTTTTTGCTCTTGGCCACCAAAATACCTTGGGGCAATCAGTTCCACTGGGTAAGTCTCTGGGGAGAAATTTTCTTTTCGTAGATCATCTTAATATAGCAGGTAGATACACCTCCTTGGTATTGTGTGGAAAAAGGCACAAACAAAAGCATACGTGCCACCATCAACTTCTTTGTCCTGCACTTGGTCTTCAACACCTCTATCATCCCCTTATTGTCCTCTTTGGACATCCCATCTGCATCCTCTTTCCTGCAAGGAAGAGTCAGATGCAGATTGCTTTTGAGGAATCAAACTTTCCAGACCTGTTTTGAGGCTAATGCTTTTAAAATCCTTTTATTGTTGTTTTTTTTTCTGAATCTTTGCTTTTTCCATCACATTACGCCCATGAATAATTTGTTTTGGTCAATTCTTCCATCAAATCCTTTTTAGCCGGGTGCAACAAAACCCTCTGGTTGAAAACTGCATCTTTTGCAATGCAGCCCTGGCCCCTGGCCTTATCTTTTCCCAGCCATGGCTCAGCCTTGGTTTCTGACATTAGCATGGATTTTCCTGACAAAATAAATTCTCAATAAAGGGAAGGGGAGGGGGGAGGCACAGGTCAAAGCTGGCAGCTTCACAGACCTCATCCTTTCAAGACAGTGGCGCAAATGACTCCGCTTATTACCTGTTTTGCAGAATATCATAGCACATCCTCTAGAAATGAGAGAAACACATGTTTTTCTACTCATTACTTGTACTCCCACTTCCCATGTGGAAGCAGAATGTGAAGGGAACGGCTGGTAACAGTGCAGCATACCTTGCCCACCTGTCCTTTCTCAGCATATATAAATACGTATGTGTAGCCATAGATAACTTGTATATTTGAGGTGGGTTAATCCTGTGATTACATATGGCAAGTGATAAAGCAAGTTAAAAGCACGGAGGCAGATCCCCCAGGTGGCGGGGACTACCCCAGCAGCAAAATTATTTGCTGTCTGTCTTGGCCTTTGCTCCGTGTCCATGGGGCTGAGAGTGGTGCTCTCTTCTGCCTGCTGTTCCCAACAACCACTGCTCTATGGCTTCTTTATAGCCACAAGCAGTGTGAAATGAATTTGGGATATAGCCACAGTTGACAGCAGCAGTTTCTCCTGCTATAGGAACCTGACCCAGAAGACATTGGATGTTTCGTGCCCATTGAGGTATTGGTAGGGATAGGAATAATAGCTACTTGGTGGAGTTTGGGCAGGATCTGCATGTCTGTTGTCCGCCCTCTGTAGTGCAGTAAAATGCCTTTAGCTGAGCGCAAGGATCCCACTTGCCAGGCATGTGCTAAACTTGACTGAAAGACTGGTCCTGCACCTGGTGATTTACAGCTAGCCCAGGGACAGGAGGGAGAAGAAATTACCTCAGTTTATGGTGAGGAAGCAGAATTCTAGAAAGAATAAATGAGTACGGATAAAATAGTGGGTCAGTGATATATTTCGACTCAGACTTTGGAGTACTGGATCTAGTCCTAAGAGCCTTCTGCTTGTGTTTTGCCTTGTTTATTCCTTACTATGCCATGAAAACAAAAACCAACCAAGGAACAACGATTTCCCTTCAGGGGTAGAGGAGGAGGGAGAACATCACATGGATAGCAAGTGTGCACTCATTATTCTCTCAGCCCATATGGAGTGCAAACTCAGTTCTGACAGAAAAATATTTAATATTATATTTTAATAAGATATGGCCATGTAGAGTAATTAGAAAGATGGTAAGTGCTAGACAGCGACGGGTTACATTCTGATGTTTCCACTGACATCAGTTCTTTTGGCTGGCCTCAAAATGGCAGTTGATACAGCCTAAATTAGAAGAATTCAGATCCAAAACTGAGAAAAGCTGCAGATTTTTTTTTTCATCCTAGCATTCTCTATACAGTTTGCTTAATGGTTTTTTTCCTCTCATATTCATTAATATATATTTTAAATGCTTAATTTAGAAACAACCACAGTCCTTGATCACCTTCCTGTTTACATTTTGATGTTGCACTCGGAGCAAAGGGACCTCTCT
This sequence comes from Ibidorhyncha struthersii, assembly GCA_013398815.1. NCBI lineage: Eukaryota > Metazoa > Chordata > Aves > Charadriiformes > Charadriidae > Ibidorhyncha > Ibidorhyncha struthersii. The sequence continues at coordinate 226,752 of VZSZ01000769.1, forward strand.
TGTACTTCTTCTCTCCCTCCTCCACTCTCTGAGCTTTGTCACTCTCCTTTGGGATCTCTTTTCAAAAGATCAAGAGTAGAGAAAAGGCTCCAGATGCCATAAATATTGCAGGAACCAGTGTTCATCAGAGAACGGCCTCCTTTAAGATCAATATGTCTTCCTGAGGGGGCATTCAGTCCTTCAAAGTAAACAAGCTGGGAACTTTAATTCAAATGCTTTTATACTAAATACATATACATGAATTAGCCTGTGTGGCTGTGATAAATAAGTGTTATATAAGTGAGGTTTAAAGCAAACCACACATGCAAAAAAAAGCAGAGTCTGCAAATTTGCTTGGCACAAGCCAATTCCTACTGCCGATCTTCTGATGACCGAGATAATTTTGTTAAAGGGCTAAAAGGAAATTCTCTCCACCTTTGTGCATAGATTGATCTGGGCTATCAGAATCTTTTCCTGAGAGGAGGAATACCATTATGCTGATGCGTAAGTTGAGATATTTTGCAAAATGTGCTGAATGTACAGTTTGCAGTCTGTCATTGCCTGGGTGGTTGTTTCTCGGGGCGGGGAGAGAAATGGAGATGGGATTACCTCCATCTCAAGGAGGGAAGGTGGAAGCAATGTGTCTTTGTTTCTTTCTGTGTCAGACATTGAACACTGACTCCAACTGATGTCAGATATTCTGAGCAGGTTTCTAACCTGCCAGTCCTCCCCAAGATAGGCAAATTGCGGAGCTGTAACTGCCCTGCAGGGAGAGCAGGAGCCTGGCAAAGATTTGGCTTGAACTGGAGGTGGGTAATACCATTTGATTCTTTCATAATTCTAGTATCAGCTTCCTTCCTCCCAGTGCCACAGGGTACCAGGACAAATGAAACTTGTTGGAGAAGGGGTCCATGGAAATTCAGGAAAATTGGGGTGGTCCTGAATGGAGTATTTGGGTCTGTTCATGTTCAGGATAGCCCTCAGTGAAATCACAGTCTCCTGTGACTCTGGAGGATGTAAATGTTCTTAAGAACATTTGAATCTCTAGGTTATGAACTCTGGATAATGGTTTCAAGAAAATCCTTCGCTCAGAAAGTATAACAGGGAAGAGAAGACAGCAAAAAAAAATTGGTAGGAACATAGGAGAGGTCAGTCATAGAGCAAATGTTATTAATTATGACACATTTGAAAAACATGTTAAAATAACCAAGTGGAAGAAAGGGGGAGGAGAAAGAGCCTAAATGAGTATGGGAATTAGCAGAAAAATAGCCTTGTGGTCATTAATTCATATCTGGCACAGCTGGTAATTCAAAAGATTCACTTCATGTGTTAGAAAACAGGCTGGCTGGTGGTTAAAGCATGGGACAAAGTGGCTGTTTGTTGTTTCATTTTTTTACACCTCTGTAGTCTGTACCTTTTTTTGTGTTTGAACAGCTGGAGGATTTCCTCTTAACCCATGAGCTCTCTAATTCAGCAGGATGGAAAAAATCAAAGCCTGCAGCACGACTTGGCGAAACCTCCTGATTATGGCAGGCATCAGTGCAGCAATAAAGTATCTCTGGGCCTTTGCAGATGCAGACCCAGAGTGTTGCAGACATGATACAGTACCAGCACCTTGATGTCAATGAAAGTACATATGTTTTTATCCCTTAAAAGAGTTTAAGCCTTCTAAATAGTTGATCAATTAGCTTTTATGCACTAGTTCCTTTTCTGCCAGGTGCTCATGTCTGGAGTCTCTGACCTTGGGTGGTGGCAAGTAAGCAGATTTATATCACAGCATGGTGTGTTGAGCTACTCAGGCATGCGGATGTGCCTTCCATGCCCTCAGGAAAGGGTGAGTCCACCTCTTTTTCTGAGCACATTTTCCTTCTGAATCATATAATCTCCATCCAGCAACCTTGAGTGCTGTGACTAAGACTCATGAGGAGACCAGCAGTAGGACTATGCACTGCGCAAGGGCAGGCTTTGCTGGGTCGTTAGTAGAATAGAGCTTTGTAAGGAGAGAAGCAGGGCAGGCAGCTAAAAGGCTGAAGCTGAGAGGCAGTCATGCTATTCTCTGTGCTCTTGGTTTTGAAGGGTGAAGTCCACCTTTTTATTGCAGAAGGATAGAGTTGCAAATAATTTTGAAAAATGACGTTGCCTGCTCACAGGTCCTAAGGCACCCCTAGGTTTCCCCAGCTAGACACTGAAATGGACTTTCCATTCATCTTGCTCTTTACCTTTAAACTAATGGGCTGAAATCTCCAAGTAGCTTTCTTCTGGTCTTTCCAGTTTGGGCCCGTAATTCTTTGAAAGGAAGACTAAATGAATGTGAAACTACCAGCCAGGAGGGCCAGTTTTCATGTGGGCATTCTCATCATAAAATCATAGAATTGTCCAGGTTGGAAGAGACCTTTGAGATCATCAAGTCCAACCGTTAACCTAACACTGCCAAAATCACCACTAAACCATGTCCCTAAGCACCACGTCTATGCACCTTTTAAATACCACCAGGGATGGTGATTCAGCACTTCCCTGGGCAGCCTGTTCCAATGATTGATAATCCTTTTGGTGAAGAAATTTAACCTGATATCCATCCTAACCCTCCCCTGGCACAACCTGAGTCCATTTCCTCTTGTCCTATCTCTTGTTACTTGGGAGAAGAGACTGACACACACATCGCTACAACCTCCTTTCATGTAGTTGCAGAGAGCGATAAGGTCTCCCCTCAGCCTCCTTTTCTCCAGACTAAACAACCCTAGTTCCCTCAGCCACTCCTGATTTGTGCTCTAGACCCTTGACCAGCTTCATTGCCCTCCTCTGGACACGCTCCAGAACCTCAATGTCTGTCTTGTAGTGAGGGGACCAAAACTGAACACAGTATTCAAGGTGTGGCCTCACTAGTGCCGAGTACAGGGGGACAATCACTTTCCTGGTCCTGCTAGCCACACTATTCCTGATGCACCCCAGGATGCCATTGGCCTTCTTGGCCACCTGGGCACACTGCCCGCTCATATTCAGCCGGCTGTTGACCAACACCCCCAGCTCCTTTTCTGCCAGGCAGCTTTCCAGCCACTCTTCCCCAAGCCTGTAGCACTGCATGGGGTTGTTGTGACCCAAGGGCAGGACCTGGCACTTGGCCTTGTTGAACATCACACCATTGGCCTCAGCCCATCAATCCAGCCTGTCCAAATCCCTCTGTAGAGCCATCCTACCCTCAAGCAGCTGAACACTCCCTCCCAACTTGGTGTCATCTGCAAACTTACTGAGGGTGCATTCGATCCCCTCGTCCAGGTCATTGATAAAGATATTAAACAGACCTGACCCCAGCACTGAGCCCTGGGGAACACCACTTGTGACTGTCTGGCAACTGGATTTAACTGCATTCGCCACCACTCTTTGGGTCCGGCCATCCAGCCAGGTATTACCCAGTGAAGAGTACACCTGTCCAAGCCATGAGCAGCCAGTTTCTCCAGGAGAATGCTGTGAGTCCAGACATTCAGCAAATACAATTTAAAGGAATTTCATACAGGAGGGATGTAAATGGTAAATCCAGCAGGCCTGGTAAGGCTGCTGCGAGTTATTCCTTGACCTTGAGCAGCTCCATAATATTTATGTGCATTTTGTTCGTGGCCTTACATCTCACAAATCCATCTGTGCTGCCTACTGTAATGGGGATAATAAAGACTCCTGAGACATTTCCCAGGGTGTCTGATACAATAGCCACAAGCTCCTCTCCATCAACCTCATCTGACACTGCTGGAATTGGTCTGTTTGTTTAGGACTGTGCTCACTCTGTTCGCCTGAAAGTGTTTGACATCAGTGTTCTGCCGAAGAGTGTAATAACAGCCATGTGTGCAGAATATGTGGAGTATCAATTCAGACTAAAATCAGTATCATTATATAGATTTTAATCAATATTTGCAGCATTGTAAATAACTGGGAGGTGATATTTGACTAGCTTTTGGACTTACTGGATGGATGTATTTTCCACGTGTACAGCTAGGAGGTCACTTTCTGAATTTATATTATTCCCCTGCAAATATACTTTGACAGGAATCAGAACAAAGCAAGAGCATCCAAACAACCTGGAAGGAAGGTCCCTCCCACACAACGTGTTGTGCAGGATAAGCGTACATGTCTCCCTGAGCAGTGCACATGTCCATATGGTCAGTACTGAAACGGAAAGCCAAGTCTACCTGAGTAATGGGCTAATATTAATATAAGCAACATGTTTGGAAGCTGTGAAACAGGTTAGGGTAGACTTGTGCCTAAGTGATTTAATTTGCTCCTAAAAATCTGTTCCTCAGGCTTAGCGAAGCGGCGGGGTACTGGTACCAGTCCAGCAGAGAGCACATCAGGCTCCTGAAGTTGCACAAAATGAGTCTTTCATATACTTGAGAGCTTGATGAGGATAGGGCAAATACCTATGTGGATTAGCTCTGTGCATAGCTTTGTCTTTTACAGATTGGGATTTTCAATCTACAGGGAGCTGTAGATTGCCAACCCTTCAAAGCCATGCAAGGCTCAGCACATGGGACCCAGGAAATAAAAATGCAGCAAAGGCTTTCCTGCAACTTCTCATTCTGTTGTAGTTGTGGTTTATCTGATTTGGCTTCCTCTATGTCTAAAGGTGGGGAAGATATGACACAAGCAGGCAGGCAGCAATATAAAAGGTTAGCTTCAGAAAGAGATGTGGGTGTATGAACAAGCAGAAGCGGACACTAAAAACAGGTCAGGTATTTAAATGACCTAATTTAAGTAAGGCACACGTCAGGCTGTACTGCCCCCAGAGGAGATTCCTTCTGTGGGTTTATGAACTCTGGGAAAGGGGCCAAGTTAGCCGTAGTTATATTTTGTTTAATCAGCTATTTAAATAGCGAACTGTTTTCTTGGCTTTCTTCCCCATCAAGTTCACATCTTTATACTCTTGACCTTTTTATTTTATGCAGGAGGCTCTCTTATTGGTTTGGACCATACTTCTGAACCCAGGTAAGTCAGCTGCACTTAGCTTGCTCTTACATCATTGCTCTTCCTGGAGGAGAGAAAGCCCAAGGTTATTTGTTTCTCATGTTCTCGATGTTAAAGAAATACAGACTTTCATTTTTTTTCCATTTTCACTATGCAAACTCAAGAAGGCCCTCTGGAATAAAGGGAAGTATGTTTAAGGATGTAACATAAGTAGATTTCCAGGCAATACCAGGAACATCTTGTACTTTTGCTCTGAACAATGTTTGGAGAAAAACACAGCTCAGCTATCTTCAACATATATATTACACCTCTCTTCTGATGCTTCATTTAGCTGTAAAGAAATGACAGAAGGACAGAGGAATTAAGTCTCTGAGAGGTCCGTGCAGTATGTTTCAGAGGACCATTCTCCACCATTAATACTGAGTTCCTTTGAAATTCAGCAAGGTCTGGAGATATATTGGTTGAAGAATAGAAGATGGAAATGATGCTCCTGCCTTTCCCACCTCTCTGTTTGGGAAGGAGAGGGATCTGGGTCATATACAGCTTCCTTTCTAAAGAACTAATATCACAGTCTTTAGCCTGTGTTGTGGTTTAGGCCGGACTGGCCACTGAGATGAACTCAGAGATGCTCTCCCCAACTTCTCTCTCCAAGGGGAGGAGGGAGAGAGAGAAAGAGACTTATGAGTTTAGAAAAAAACCCCGTAAACTGCTTTAATGAAATATTAATAATAAAATAATAATAAAATAATAATAAAATATATACACTATATACAAAACTGCATCAAGGTCCCAGGATGATGATCCTGTCACCAGCAGGTACTGGGAAAGTCCCAGGCTGGACTCAGTGACAGATGGGACCTGGATTCTGGATCTGGATTCAGGAATGCATGGGTCAGGATCAAAGGCAGATGAACAGACAGAGTCCTCCTCAGATGCCGGCCACTGAAGAAAGAGGGCTGACCCTCAGCTTTTCTATCGAGCATGAGGCAGATGGGATGGAATACTCTGTCGGTCAGTTTTGGGTCACCTGTCCTGTCTGCTCCTCCTCACAAGTGGGAACCATCTATGCTTTTCCGCTTCCGATCCTCCAACAGGGCAAATAACAAAGTTGGTTGGCCTTGGGTGTATAAGCAAAAGCCTCTCTATGTACCATGCCTTGGCATAAATTACAAACATAGGTCTTATCACTCTGAGAGGGAACAGCATGCTGTTAATTTCAGAGAGTTTCAGAGAATTCAGTTAGTTAGAAGAGGCTTAGCTGCAAAGTAAAATTACTGAACAGAAAATTATTTCTGTTTTAGCTCAAACCAGGACAGCTTGGAACCCACCTGCTGGTGGATAGAGATCTGCATTTTACCTTTGGAAAATGGAAACAGCCATATCACAGTTATTGTTGTCATTTCCTTCAGAGCATTTCTAAGCATTTCAGCTGCTTCTCGAGAGCTTGGAAAACAATTTAATTACAGTTGTGGATTTTACAAGAACAAGACACTATCAAACGGCAGCCAGGTGGATTTTTAATGAGGAACATGCTGGCTCTCCAGTTTATCTTGTAGCTAGACTCTTGCTTCCCAAGTGGACATGGAATTTTTAGCAGCAGCCTTTAAGGTCTTTTGCCCTTGGCTGGGAGCAGCACCTCTGGCTTTGCCTCTTTAGAAGGAGCCTCCTCACACTTTAGTCCCTGAACTGTCCCTCTCCGAGAGAGATCCCTGCCCTCTCACCTCCATTACAGTGTATTTGTGGATACAGATATTTTGAAAACAGGGTTGTCAAAAAAAGTACCATTGCTGCTGTGGAAACCTGTCTGACCAGTTCTTGGTCCCGCTTTCCCTGCTGCCCTGTGCACAGCACTGCATTGAGGGAGGTCAGGTTCATCTCTGTGAAGGCCACGGTTCAGGTTGCTGTGCCCCAGTTATGAGCTCCTCTCTGGACTCAGCAAGTCGTGTGTGTTTAATCATCCCCTCTGCAGCGCTGGCAGGATGCTGAGGGGGTGGTTTTGTCTTTGCTCTGGCAGCAGGGCGGGATTCTGCTTGCTCAGGAGCAGGAGGCCACGGGTCGCTTGTGCACCGAGGTGATGTATGTCCTGAGATATACCCAGGCTTTCAAAGAAGTTAAAGCATCACCATTTTACTGTTGGGACACCGATGCACTTCTGGTGCACGTTCTGCTTTCTCAGATTAAGGACCTAGGGTTGGGCATGCTGAACAGCCAGTGGGACGTTCTGGAGCAGAGGGTCTGTATGCACGTGATGCTTGGCCATAAGGGCCTAATTCCCCTCAGGTTCCCCCAATATGCTTCCAAGGGGGAACAAAATTAATTTCCCAACCAAGATGTGCAAAAGTGGCCTCCATTTCTAGGCAGCTGCTGCTGCCTTTCTTGCTACTGTCATCTCCTTTCTCGCTACTGTCATCTCCTTTCTCCCTTCAAATACTTGAAGGGAGGATGCTAGCTGGATGGGAGCAGTCTTTTTTCAGTGGTGCCCATTGATAGGACGAGGGGTAATGGGCACAAACTTGAACATAGAAAGTTCCATCTTAACATGAGGAGGAACTTCATTACTTTGAGGGTGGTGGAGCACTGGAACAGGCTGCCCAGAGGGGCTGTGTAGTCTCCCACTCTGGAGACATTCAAAACCCGCCTGGACGGTGTCCTGTGCAACCTGTTGTAGGTGACCCTGCTCTGGCGGGGGGGTTGGACTAGATGATCTCCAGAGGTCCCTTCCAACCCTGACCATTCTGTGATTCTGTGATACTGTCATCTCCTTTCTCCCTACTGCTCCTCTTGTGCTGATGTGGATCCCAGGGTGGCATCTCTGGGAAAGTTAATGTTGTTTCTGCAGTGTTGGTAAATGCAGTTTTTCTAAGGGGGAGGCCTGTAATTCTTTGGCACCAAATGCATCTGTCCCCTTGCCCATACACAGCTTGTTTGCACTCTGGTCCTGAGGGGACAGACAGACTGAATTTTAAAGGCAAATCAGCACTGATCTTTCCTTGGCACATCTTGGCTTTAGGAGGAATACCTGAAAACAAAGGCAACTTGCATCAAAGGGGTCCCTGGGCAGGGGAGGGAAGTATCAGTAAAAATCATCCACTTTTGAAAACAACGGAGTTCCCCCTCTGCCGCATATTCCCCTTCAATGCCTCTGTCTCCCAGAGGGAAACCACTCCACGCATACAAGATTGCAAGAGCCTATATGAGTCAGACCTCCCTTTCCCTCTTCGGTAAGGTAGGGTAGGCTCCAGGATTAGTTATGCATCTGATTGTGCCTCTAATAAACTAAATGTAATTAAAAAATAGAGCAGGGCCATTGCATTTTAACAGCTTGGAGCTTTCCCTGTGGAAGGATCAGCAAACAGTGAAAGAATATGAAAATTCAGCTCCCCAGCACCTGCTGGGCAGCCTCTGTCAAGATTAACAGCATCTCACCAGGTTATTAGAGTGAACATGAATACTTTGGAGGCTCTGTGGGTAGTTATGGTATCACGTTTTATTATCTTCCACTGAAATGAAATTACTTATTGTAATTGCTTGTCAGTCACAGGCCAACAAATCTGACAAAGGAAAGCTTTTGTGCTGTGAGCGGGGAGCAGGAGACAGAAGGGAGAAGATGGACTGAGCAAAATTCTGCTCTGATTTTTTTTAGGGAGAAGGAGGGAGATTGAGAAAATATAGCCGGAGAGGGAGGGAGAGGAAGGGCTTCTGCCTTACATAGTGAGCTGAGACAAACAGTTCTGGCCAAATGACCTAAACTGAGCAAGTGTCTTTAAGAGCTGTGAAGGGAGTGAGTGAGCTAAACCAGGGTGGTGCCTTAGGCTGGGTGGAAGTGACTGCTTTGTGGGTAGTGTATCAGCCACAGCAGCTCAGCATTTTCTTGATAACATCAAATATTGTATCTTTCAGAGACACTGCTGAAGGCTGATGCCTGGGGACCACCAGTCAGCAGGAGGTGTAAGCTTTGCACATTGTAGAGATTTGAGTCAGACAAGAAAATGATCCATTTGGTTTGTTTGCTTTTGGATGGCTTAGTCTTTTTGGTTAGACTTGGACTTAAAGGAGGGAGAACAGTGTCTGGGAACAAAGGTGCTGGGAGCAAAAGGGAGAGCAAGGGAGCGCTGCAGATATTTGGAAGTGAAGATTGCTGTACCAGCAGATAGACATGCTCTTTTAAGAAGAGCTCAGGGAGCCAAGATTGCAGGAGCCCAGTAATCATGCATAATTTGTTATGGTGAAAGGGAGAGATGTGATCATTTTAGCTGCAGTCAGTCAGCAGTTCCAGCCCTACCAGGAGAGCGGAGCTCGCTGCAGCTGTTGTCTTTTCCATCTGAAGAGCATCTCTCAGCTTTGCACCAGTGGAAGGCAAAGGGCTCAAGGTGTAATTAAGTTGGAAGTGTGCCACTGGTGAGGCAAAGGGCTCCAGTGTTTGCCATTTGCCATGAAATTGCATAAATCCGCCAAGTAATCATGTTACTCAGCTGTTTGAAAGCATTATAGTGAACCCTAATGGGTTGTGACAAAAAAATAAATAAAAAAAAAGAGGAAGAAGAAAAAAAGACAATCTCCAAGTAAAAGGATGTCCTTGAAAGGACTCTGTGTCTTGTGTACAGCCGTAGCCAGCATCAGGCAACAGGAATGGGTAAGACCTCAGGAACAAGGCAATCATTCCCTATTTCCTCAGTCTTCATGCCGTTTTCTGACCATTTGCAGCTCCAACTTCTAACTCTGAAGTATTACATTTCCTTTTGCATCCATGATGTTGGTATTTTATCACTTTTGGAACCTCTGTATATTGCAGTATCTGTAGCCTTCTGCAATATTTGAAGTACGTATCTCCCTTCATGTATTCTGAACTTGTTACTTCCTGACTTCATTTGATGCCTCCTCATTGCTGCTTTAGAAGAGATTGTGAGCAGCTGCTCCTTATGCTATGGCTCATGCTACTCAAAACGCCAACTCAGTGACCCGTTAAGTCAAACCAGTTATAAGAAAAGCGTGGGAAATAGCAGCTTCCATCTTCATCATGGGCGTAGAAGCAAACCATAGCAGTGAACATCATAGATCTTGTTGGAAGTCCAGCATCACAAAGATCACCAGCCCAGATGGTTTGTCCGTGCCACAGCTGGAAGGCACAATCCTGCATTTACACAAGCGTAAATGTACTAGACGCTGTTTCAGAAGCAAGTGTGTTCAGCTCTTTAATTATTGTTTTGTCTACTGTATCTAATTTCCTAGTGCATGAATCCCTGTCTTGAGATAGTTTTTGTTATGTAATTGCTGTTAACGATTAGGGCTCAGCATTAATTAAACAGATCGGTTTTCATTCTCAGACATTTTAGTTAAGATGCCTTCAGGCTATTAGAATGGGAGGGGGGTCTTTTTTTTAAAGCATGTCTTCATTAGAGCTTATGTCTCTTTTATCTACAGATGAGGATTCTCTGCTTCCTTTCTATTGCAACATCAACCAGAGTAGTATCAGCTTTTCTTCCTCTCAGCAGAAACTAAACTCCAGTACTTTATTAGAGATACAAAGGAAGCCTAGTGATACAATTACAGCTCATATTTTTTGTTATTTTGGTTCCTGTCCTACTGGCTGCTTTTTAAATCGTGAATGATAGTACGATATTTACATACTGATTTTACAACTTAATCTTAAAACTAGCTGTATGCCATGCACTGGGCTTTTCATCTGAGTGCTAGAGTTTAACAATATCGCTTCCTCCTTTAAAGTTTATTCTATGATGAGGCATCTAAACACGGACTGCTTATAATAACAATTGCAAACTTTGTTAACAGTAAAGGCAGGAGGAGTCATTTCAGTCATATTTACACCATTTATAACACAAAACAAAAAATGACATTTAATACCTCCTGTTTTGCTCCTGTCTTATGTGTGAGCTACAACAGACCCTTGGGAACATCACCCAATCTTGACTTACAGCAGAGTTGAATCCATCACATTCCCGTGTTCCTGTGGTTAATTGTCTTCATCACTGGAATTGTGAATCTTGCTTTGAATCAGTCTGTACCTTTTCAGTGTTTGGTCCCTGAATCTTGCAGTTTCTCTGCCTGATATATGTAAAGTGCCTTAACATAATGAAAATCTTCACTTTCATAAAGATAATTATAGGTGTTCAACTGTTATGTCCAATTTGAATTGCAAAACGGAAGTGATTAAAACTCCTGTAATCATTAGTGAGGAGATTTGAACTGTTCTGAATTTCCATGATTTTAGAAGGTGGGATGCTTCTGTAATGAGTTAATCAATATCCTTCTCTAAGAGGTAGGAGTTGGTTCTGTAGGTTTCTGATCACAAGATCTGACCAAATGAGCAGGGCCAGGCAGATTTCATGCACCCTATGCTGGTCAGTGTGAAACAAGTGCCATATTTTTCCAGGAAGGTAGGCTTTCTTTATTGCTGCTTGTTTTCTTCATTTTCTACTGGTCTTTGGGTTATAGATAAGGTTTGATGAGTCATGTTGCACTGGGTAAAGTATATAGCAATGTGGATGCCTTGTGAACTACTGGTGTTATACTTTATAGGATGATCTGATAGCCTCCGTGGTATTAACCTGTCAACTGTGCTGTGCATAGCTGTTTAGAGTCATGGCCTAAGTTTGCTTTGAAGAAATTAGTAAGAGCTTGGGTGGGACTGAGAGTATAGAAAAGAGCCCAAATTTTCAGCACTTTACAGCAACAGTTACCTTAAGAGTTCCCTGGTTGACACCACATACCCCAAAGTGCCCTAGGTCTTATGGCTCAGAAGCTAATGGGAAAAAAGGAAACACAAAAGCAGCAACAAAATATAACCTTGCCTTGGTTTTCTCAGTATGAGGTGACAGAGGTCACCAACACAAAACAAATAATAGAGCTGGCTAAATACTCCTGAATGCCACTGTCTGGCTGTGGAGGAATTCCTGAAAGGAATTCCTGAAGGAAGAAGGTCATGATTTGATTCTGGTGAGCAACCGAGGATTTGAGCTGGGCGAAGAGGCCTGCACCTGCTGTCCTTGATGTCTCCGTGACCGGCTGATAAGGAGGAAGAAAGAGGGCCTTGCTTATCATAAAGGCAGGACTGAGTCTGGGAACGAGACCACGGAGGCGAGGAGAACCAGCGTGTGCTATGCGCGTGGATAGAGGGCCTTAACCAATCGAGTTGGGGAGTGTTGTGTGTGAATAAGGGGTTTGGACCAATCACTATGTTGTTGACTATGCATGCTTCTGCTGTGAATCTATATATACTCTGCTAAAACACCTAATAAAGGAGAACGACCATACTCATATTGAGACTGCATTGTTACTCCGGGTCCGTATCCCACTCCGACGAACCGGCATCTGGCCATTTGCAAAAATGAAGGATTCTCCTCAGCACGACACACTTGTAAGTGCTTCATCTTTTCTTGGATGCCTGTAAATCGTTTGGCAAATTATTGCAGTTCCTTAGTGATCAATTAGTCATACTACCTAACACAAATTACAATTTACCTCTTTTTAGTTTCAGTCTATTTCTCCCTGCTATGACACATACAGCTTGGCCACATAGTGGGATGCTTCTCCTAAACACTCAGGGTTACTTATAGCTTTATCTTGGTTTTAACCTTCTCTTCACCACCTCCTCATGCTTCCTGTCTTGACCTCTTTGAGGAGAGTGCGTCAGAGTCCTCAGTTAAGTGTTAGGTTTGGTTTTGTTTACATGGGACAAATACCCAAACTACAAGGCTGGGTTACAATTTCATCTCTCTCATTAATGGCAGCCTTTATGTTCACACGTTCTTCCATTAGCGAACAAACATGTAATATAGTAAATTGGAAAAAGAGCAAGGCTGAGATTCTGATCCTTGCTTTGCCGAAACACTGCAACCAGGGCAGCCTTCACCATCACGGTGTAGCCCTAGGGGCCTTTTTCAAGGCTCAGTTAAGTCCACTGGGACCATTGATTTAAAGTGATGAATTGGCTTTTCGTTGCTCATGTGGGTAAGGTTATTCATCTGCATTGCAAAATAAAGCCCTCTGGATGGAAGTAATGGCCAGGAGACATAATCCCATCCTGATTCCCCAGTATATTTTTCCTTATTTGAAAAGATTTATGTGATTTTTTTAAGATACAATTTCCCTCAGAACTGAAATTGTAACCAAATACCTTGTGATACAGGTTTCAAGGCTCATTTCCTTGGTGGATAAACTTAAATCTCTATTGCTGTAATTCTTTAACACTTTCAGAATCAGTAAATTACAATTTGGTGACAGCAGATTTTGCTCAGAAATTTTTTGCTGTCAGGTGTCTCCATAACAGGGGGACTGCAATAATATAATAATTGTGTGGTGTTTTAAAATGACTGTTTAAGTGTGCTTTACCTCATATTAAAGTGGGTTGATATAAACAGTGTTCTGTTCAAACACTGTTTAAAAGGACGTATTTAAAGCCGCTAGAAGCCCAGCTAGCTTGCTTTTTTTTTTTTTTCCCCCCCTACCTAATCAGATTAAGTGTAATATACAATGCCTTTCTGCAAAGGAAAGTAGAATGCACTTCTCATCAATTTAAGAGGAGCTTGTGGCAGTATTTAAAAAAATTAATTAAAAGTTGTTCTGTTTAGAGGAGCCAGCCTGAAGCATAGATCCTCCTACATGCATTTACATTTCTCAAGCCTGCCTGCAAAAGAAGCGTGTACTTCTCCAAAATGCTCCAATCCAGCTTATTCACACCAACAGTTTATGGGGTTGGCAGAGCAGCCCAGAAGAGCAGTAGGGGACTGGCCTTAACTGGGAACACTCCAGTTACTTGTTTGATATTTATTAAAAAGCTCCACCCTATTTTCCATCCTGGATCGGGAAATTTCACCTGGGAAAATGTGAGCATTTGTAAATAAGCCTCTTTAATGCCATCTGTCACGTGGCATTTCAGGTGTTTGCTGTATTACTGAAGCAAAATAAACAGCAGACTAAGCAGAAGTAGAGAGGAAAAGGCCAGACCACAGAACAAGGTGAGCTGCACATAACTGAAAATCAAGTGGGACTTCGAAGACCTGCATTTCTGATCTCAGTGCTTCTAGACACGGGCAAAACATTTGCTCCCACTGCTTTGAGTAGTGCCTGTCTCCCTGAAGGTAATGAGAAACCGTTGCTATCCTGTCAAGAATGCATGAAATGAGGGAAATCAAATAGGTGCTCCATCTAAATTCTGTAGGTCTAGTGGGGGATCCTTCTTGAAGAACAGTATGAAAGGGAACAAAGTAAAAGCCAAAGAAGTCGAGCAGCCTTGAAATTGCTCCATACTTCTCTTCCTGTTCCTGGGGCCGGGGACAGTACATTTACACCGAGTGGTGTTCTCTCTAAAAGGAAACTAAATGGGGCATGAACGGCAATTCAAGTCTCAGGGGAAATATAAGGAAACTAAATCAGATTGCGCATGTAGAAAAGAATTGTCAAAACCATCCCAGGTGATAGAGTTATGGGAGAACAAGGAAGGACGTAGACAAATGTGGGAGGGAGAAATAGATGCTGAGTGCTGTGAAGCCTCCTGCATTGATGCAGTCGGGACCAAGGGCATCCTGACCTTCCCAGGAAGGAAGGAAGCTTCTTGAGAGACTGATGGCTACTTGTCCTCAGTATCTTCAAAAAACAAAGATGAAAAAGACCTAGTTAGTAAAAAATGAGGGCTGAGTAATTCTGACTGTCTACTAAATGAAGCTCCTAGCCCAGGATTTGCTTGTGCCAGGTAAAGAAGCGGATCAGCGTATTTTCTGGTTACTGAGGGAATGAGATGTTACATGATGTTACACTGTCCGTGATTATGGCCACTGTGAGAGGGAGCACTATCAGGTCAAGCAAACCCAGCCGAAAAATTGCTCACCCCTCTGCAATCATTTCTGGTTTATAAAAAAGACTATTTTGTGATGCAGCCAGGCACCTCAGTTAAGGACTTCCTACTCGTTAGCTGTCCACAGATCCAGAACTGAGATCAGTGCATCATTTGTAGCCATGACTGGGAGCAAATGGAATTGAACAACTGTAAGAAATGAATTCATTGTCAGTGAAATGCGTCCCTTTTACTGGAGTATCTCAAGATCTATATTATCTTGTAAGTACCACCTCTTTTGTGGCCTTTATCACCGGTGCAAATTTTCCAACAAATGCTGCTTTATGTAAATACTGTAAATCAGAAAAAATATTTTCTGGGGAATGCCATGAAAGCCCAATACAGGGAATAAGAAATTGAGAAAATAGATAATAGATAGTCTGTATTGGGAGAAAAGCATCCTAAGGTAATCCTAAGGTATCCCAAGGGATACCATTAATGGTATCTTTGGAAGAGAGGAATGCAGGGAAGAAAAAGCAGCTAGCCTCTCCTTGAGAAGCTACTTAGAGACAACATTTTGAAGAAAACTGCCTATAATTGAAAGAGACATGAGAGAATGAGCATGAAAAAGGAGCACACTGTAGGTGTAAGCAAGCAGGTGCAAAAATGAGAGAGGCAAATCCCTCCACCTCTCCTCAGCTTCCTTCATCTGCAAATAAGATAAATTGTTTAGAAGGGAATAATGGACACGATGAATTAAAAGTGAAGTAACGAAGACTAGAAGAGCAATGCACGGGAAGGAAAATAAATGAAAAATACACCCGACTCCTGTTGTGTGAAGATCAAGATCTGTCATCTAATTACGCACTCCGTGATATGTATAAGGGATGGTACTCGAGGTGACCCTCCAAATTTTTAGCCTTGTGTCTATGTTCAGAGAAGGCTGCAAGCTGGCAATCATCTCTTGCAACCAAGTCCATCTATGAGTGTATGGGGGATAGATAATCTTTTCCATCTGAACTTGAATAAATCATATGAACTGTTATTGGAATGGGAAGGGATTCCCAGGGCAAAAGAAAAAAAAAAGTATCTTGAATGAACTGCAGTGACAATCTACAGCTTTATGGCTTTCTTTATCTTGAATGGCGCTAGGCAGTATATGAGCAAGTCTTCTCCAGATGGAGGATCACCAGAAGGACTGATTTTTGTTCCCCACGGGAAAATGAAAAAATGTTCAGTTACGTTTGGAAAAAAGGAAAAAAAAAAAAAAGAAAAAGAAAAAAACAAGGGAAGGGGCAGGAGGAGCTCTTCAGTTCCTGAGCAGCATTGGCTATGGTGTGAAAGCAGGTATCTATTCAAAATCAGGGCAAGGGAAGCTCAAAATCTGGGAAGGAAACAATTGTTTTTCTCTGCTCAGGACACAGCATGGAAAAGGTACAAGAAAGGCAGAGAATATATATGATCCCTGCAGGATAAAGGTCTTGTCTCAGTCAACATTTACTCTCTGGATGAAGGAGATGAAATCATCCCAAATGTACACAGTGCTCTGTCTCTTCTTTATACCCTTTCCCAGAGGTGCAGTCTGAGGTGTTTCAACCTGCAATGGTGGTATTAAATTACAGAGTATGAGGATTTTCCTGTGCTTCCTCTTTCAGCAGAGAACACTAGGCCACCAAGTAGGTTGTTGCATCATGGATAACCTCCATAGTTTCCACATGTAGCGCTGCTGAAAAGTGGTTCAGAAGAGTGTGAATCCCTTTGATTATGTTTCTTGTCCCAGATGGTTGATCGATTTATGAACATGGAAAATCACAAGTGCACCAATGCCAGCCCAACAAGCAGTTTGTTTGCTTAAATGTAGAAGAGGCTCAAAATTACCAGTCTTCATGTTTACAGGGATGTTTTTTTGTTAAATATTTGTATCAAATATGCTGTCCTCCCCCAGAAAGGAATTCAGCTGTCTATGATTGAAAATAGCAGGGGACTCTTGCCTTTAACTGTCAATTTGGTTAAGAAAATTTAGCAGTTAAGATTTTCTAATAATTCAGCTTTTCATTAAAAAGTGGCAAGTAAAGGGTGACAAAATCCTGCAGAACTTCTGCCTGGCTTTGCTGCTGCATTGCTTCTTTCTGAGAATCGCAGCAAAATAGTCATGCAGGGCCCTCCAGCCACAGGGCTCGTCTAGCTTGTGTTCACCTGTTGCTTTTGTCTAGGAGAACTGCTGGACTGAGAGTCATGAGAGCATGGTTAGAAGAAAATAAGTTTTATACGTTTGCCATGGTCTGTGAACCAAATATCCTTTCAGCTGTGTATTGTCTAGGCATTTTAATGCTCTTTCATTGTATTTGGACGTGCAGACGAGTACCTTGCTGCTTCTCTGTTGCTCTAGCTGTCCTGAAGGCAAAGTTGAATCCAGCACAATTTCTTGATGTTGGTGTTTTGCTCATCTCCAAAAGAGGAGAGCAAAGGTTGTTTTCAGAGATGTTTCTGAGGAGTGTGTTGATTACATGTATTTCAAGAAGATATTTGCAGCCAATTCCCCACCTGCTAATCCTAAATACCCAAGAAGCAAGATGTCTGTAAAGCAGCGTGGGTTTTGTCCATCTTCTAGCCTGTGATTCTAACTGTGCGAAGTCTGCTACCCTGGACCTTAAATAAAGAGTAGGTTGTGTCATTGTACTACAGAGATAAAAATGATTTCAGGAAAGGCCCTGGTTTCTTAAAAACCTTTCAATTATGTGTTTAGTCCCTGTCAAATCTCAGTGAGATTTTGGATACTCACAGATGCCTTCCCAAAAAACCTCTGTCTGAGTATTTCCCATATTTGCTGCTCCCGCCTTATCCAGCTACCCATAACTGCACCTGCCTGCCTATCACTGTGTTTATTCCAAGAGGTTTCCAGGCTTTATCCAGAGGGAACGTGCCCAGAACAGGCTGAAATATTTTGGAATATGCACTGAGACATTTGAATTGGGATGAACCAGACCACGCAATAGGAATGACTTATAAAAGATGGCTGACTGCTGTCTCTGCTGAGATCACTCAAACAGTGAATTTGGAAGTAATGGGGTAATAGGGAAATATATTCAGAATTAATGTATTCATATAAATATTGTACAGTAAATTATTTGCCAAATAGCATTCATTACTTTGCAGCAGAGGTCAAATAATGGAGAAAATGTATTTGTGAATAAATTATTCAACAATTAATGCAAAATGTAGCAGCTAAATTATTCACAGAGACTAATTCAACCAGTTCTAATTCATTTCCACATTGAAAGTGTTTCTGGGTACATGGACATGAGCATTTCAGCTGGGGTCATGAGAGCACTTTTGAAGTGAATCTCCCGGTTGCCTGCACTCGCACAGCTTCAGCACACAAGCGGGATTTGGGGAAAGCCGAACTGGGAGGTGCACTCCAGGAGAGCGGCTCACATGCTCCGTTCGTGGCACGTGAGGGTCAGTCCTCCTCCACGCTGGAGCAACCACCCTGCAAAACACGCGTGATGGGGCTGCCGCATCCTCAGCGCTGGCTGCTTCTCTCTGCGGAGCTGTTTCTGCGCACACTGCTGCCTAACCGGGGCGTAGCCTGTGGGCAGCCCACACACCACAGCCGAGTCACACAGAAAGCTGAGTTCCTGATGCTCCTTGGTGGTGTGGGATAGGGGAAGGAGGAGTGAAATGTGAAAGGACAGCAACATGGGATTTGTGCAAGAACACTGCCCTGTTTCACCCACCCCGGCACAGACACCCCAGCTGATGGGAAAGGTGTTTAATCCGATCAGGAACTGCTTTGTAGAGGGGTGCCAGAGAGCAAGCTTGCTGTGATACCAGTGCGTGGCTCTCACGGCCAGCAGAGACCATTACTCTTGCCCTCTGCATGTTGCAGTTACTGAATTTCATCCACTAAGGCCTGTGTGGAGGCTGATAACTTGTGCGTAACTACATAAATCCATAGAAGTGTTTATTTTTTACTTGAAGACACAAATAATCTATTGTTTTCCTGGACCACTTTCCCCAGTGTTGACTAGCCTGGTATTAAAAAAAAAAAAAAAAAAACAAAAAAAAAACCAAGAAAACTGCAAATTATTCTCAAATTGATTTTTGTTTCAAGAACAACTTCACTGGAAGTTGTTATGCCCCTTCACACCAGCCCAAAGACTTTTTTAGTAACCCAAACTCCTTCTGCTTACGGTTCTTAATATTCTTTTTCAGTTAGATAAGTTGTCTGACCTGTCAGCGTCAACCTGTGAGATCGTTTCTTGATCCCTCAAATCATGGATGTGCAGAAGAGACTAAAACTCCTGCTTGTTGGGTGTGTTCAAAATGAAGGTAAGCGGACCTCCATGAGGTATTTAATTACCAGTTTGACTAATAACATAGACCTGGAATAATGACACTGCTTCTGCTCATTAGCATTTACTTTTCTTTTTTCTAAGGCAGGGAATGAGCAGCACCACTTTGCAATGGCATCATAGCCAGTCCCTTTGAAAAGGACCCCCAAATCGGTGTGGATTTGAGGGGCTGTTGGACCCCGCTTTGCAGCGTACCAGCTCTGGTTGTGTCAGAGCCCCAGATGCGTGTTCGCAGGACCAGGGAAAGGCTGGGGATTCCCTGTGGCTGCTGTAGTGCCAGTCAAGTTAATGAAAGTGCAGGAGGGAGATAAGAATTACATATGTATTAAGGAGGTTAAGACATGTCAGCAAAGACGACTAAAAAAATGTCATTTTTCACAGTTAATTGCAGTTTAGAGTAACACGAAGTACAGCATACTTCTCGAGGTAAAATCTGAATGCAGAGAAACACAAAAGAGAAACGTAGTAATTCATGTATTTTGAGACGCCGTGTTTCCTTTGTACGAACAAGCAAGCTGCTTTGCCAGCGGTGCTCCCCAGCCGCTGCGAGAACACCGCTGAGTGGACTTGTTTAGGGGACAGCCAGCTGGTGAGTGGGTTTCTCCCTGGACAGAGGCACCTCACGGGCCCACGGCACACATGGGTCACTGGTGGTCTCCAGCTGTCCAGCTTGAGGATGGCTTTTGTTTGAATTTCATCATATGGAGTCAGGATTTCTGGGTGCAGATGCATGAGTGGGAGCAGAAGGTGGTGCAGAGCAGCAGGACATAGTGCAGGTGCATGAGAAGAAGGTGCAGGAGGTGATGGAGGAGCAGAAGGCAATGTGGGTGCAGAAGCAGCAGATGTAGGAGGTGGTATGGGTGCAGCAGCAGCATGAGGGGGGTGCGGGTGCAGGTGGAGGTGCAGGTGCAGGTGCAGTGCAGCAGCAGGTGCAGGTGCGGGGCCTGTCCCAGCTTGCTTAATCGCCTGATTGCCCAAGTGGGCTCAGGTGTGCACCTTCCCTCACTCAGCCCTCAGCTCCTCAGAGCAGCCATTGCTCAGGTAAGAGGTGTGGGTGCCATGGGAGGGGTCCCCAGTGCGGGTCCAGCATGCTTCCAAGTGGCAGGGGCTGCCTGGGGAGCGCCATCCCCTCAGCGGGCACGCCGCTCTGTGGTTATTTTAGGGCTGCTGTGAAGAAGTGAGAAATGGCGGGCTTCTGTCATGTGGTGTGTTAGAGGCCAGAGATTGCAGAGGTCTGCGAGCAAGCTGCCCAGCGAGGGTATGAAAAATACGCTGTCAGAGGATGTGGAAGTTTCTCTGTTTCTGGTGGTCTCCTTCCTCAAACAACAACACGTGATGTTGGGTGTTTGCTGTCAGCAAACTTTATTTTCCTTCCAAGCTCTATTCAAATCAGCTTGCTAATGCTGCTTGCAAGTGGAAGGGCAATGTACCCCTCCGAAAAAATTGATGTTTTAACGTAGCCATTTTGCCAAAGACCCCGCGTTGCAAGTTCAGAAATGTTTGGAAACTGGAATCGCAGTGAATTTATGGCCTGCGACAAGGTGTTATGGGCATTTGTTGATAGCTCCTTCCAGTGCAGACGGAGCATGGTGAAGTACATCAAAAATACTGTGTAGCTGAATCTGTGATGTTTATTTGGATTTACTTTTGGGAGATGGGGTTTAACATAGTCTTTGATAGAGTGGAAGTCTTACCCGAAGTGAATGAACGTTTTTCTCTTATCCTCTATTTTGAGGACATACTATTTTAAGATAGCTGTTGTGTTCTAAAATTCCTTACTTTTTTTTTTTTTTGTTACATTTTCTACCATATATCATAACCAGAGATTTGGAACAGGTCACTTGTTCCATTGACACAATTTCTTATTCCCACTGAACTAGAATCCCTAAATTTGCAGTATTCATTTGCGCCTTCATTACATGCCACTGAAGTGTAATGAATACATGGATGCCTCAGTAGCGGACCCAGATGCCTTGCAAAATAATCATGAAAATTAACCAGCCCAGGCATAAAATGTACTCTTGCCCTTACCATGATCGTATTGGTATTAATCAGGGGGAAAAGAAGCTATTAACTGACTCACAAAGAGCATGAAAGAAATTATTCATTTTCAGTACATGAGATGCTGGAGTCTTCAGTAGAAATCTGTGTTTTACAGTCTCTAAAGAATCGCAGTGGGTGCTGCCTCCCAGCCCCTGCGTGCCCATGGCCGTGGGGGGCTGGGAGTGAAGCTTTTAGGCAGACAGGCCTGGGCACGGGGCCTCGGCGCTCGGTGGCACTGGGGCACCAGCACAGGCTCAGGATGTGCTGCTTTGCTCTGTGTTTTTATGGGAGGTTTAACAACAACTTCTGCGTGAAGGAAACATGTTAGGCTTTGTAGCATTTCACGCTGCATCTTTCCATGGTCTCCCAGGATTAAATCTCCTTCTGTGTTGCTGGTAGTGGGAGTAACTGCTGATGTCTCTGGTGCTACAGCAATGAAATACCAAAATCATGCACCTGAAAGAAGTCGCGTTCAACAGAGCTCAAGCTAAAAAGCAGGTTACCGTGGCTTAATGAATTATCCTGTGTTAGCTGAACAATGCGTGCCTTTACTCAAAACCTGAGAAAAAGCCATGTTAGAGAACATCTCTGTCATTAAGGTTTAAAACAGGTAACCTGGTGTTTGCCACGTTTTGAGTGTATGCCTGGCAGCTGTCTGCCTGGTGATCAACAAGAGGTGGCAGTGTTTCTGTGCGGTGGCAGTGTTTCTATTGCTGGCTCTTCATTTACCACGGTGTCTGACAGAAGGGCGTTCTGACTACACAGAAATATACTTTTTATCATCACCTCTAAGAATATTATGACAGACGATTAATAATCTGACAGCAAAGTAACTATTTTTAATGGCTTTAAACGAACACTTTATTTCATCTTTGAACCAATCCTCACTGTAATCCCATTACTGCAATAAAAGTTTGGGTAGCTGAATATGTGCTGGCCTCGCTCTGCCTTGGTGAGACCTGTGCTGGCAGGAGCAATGTGTCCGGCACCAGCACAAAAGCTTCAGGGCAGAATTGACCTGCTGGGGCATGTAAATGTGGATGCAACTTGGTTATAAAACACCTTAATTAGCCTCAAAGTAATATCTGTTTGGTTTTGTGTGGTGGTTTTTGTTTGGCGGGAGAATTTCTGATGATATACACCAGGCTTTTAAAGGGGGACACTGGGGTGTGCACGGCATACTCCAGAGCGCTCGTTTTCCTGCTATGCAACATAAAACTTCATCCAGATTCTACTGAACCGAGTTTAAATAGTTTGCAAGGTGAACCTGCAGCATTCCCAGCAACTTTCAAACTTCAGTGTCAGTTGGCTGTTCTCCAGACAGAGGAGCCCTAAAATGCACTTACTGTGTGAGCATTAGATGAGATTTTGCATAGCTGACAACTGTTCATTGGTACATAAGCATCCTTGGTAAGGCTTATTCTGCTAATCTGATCATAGGTACAGGCTTCCTTACTCCTGGTTTCCATCTATTGCAGTTTTCATCTGAGAATCTAAAACCTGCTGTTACTCAAGTCCAGGGGAAAATGGTGTCTTATCCTTAGATACAGCTTTCGAAAAATAATAAACAAAGTCACTCCTTGCCTGTAAAGAAGGCTGTATAGCTTTCAGCTAAAACTATGGCACTTCAGCAAGATGCTGAACTGTACAATAAATTGTTTTTTTCCTGTACTGTGTGCCAACACACAATGTGTGTATTTGAAGGGGGGTTAATAGAATATTTTAAATTATCATTGGTAAATGTTACGTCGTACATGGCTTAAGTCCAGAATGTGACAGATACTGCAGCTGGCTGTGATTCAGGTAAGGAACATGAATGATTCACGAGGTTGGTAGGAGTGGAGTAAGTAATTCTTTTATCTTGATAATTTTTTCCCTGAAGCCAAATATCTCGCATATGGTGACAGCTTTGTAAAATAGTGAGATGGCCAGTAAGGATAAGGGGCGCTTAAAAAAGACTTGCTAAAACAGATTTGATTTGGATATATGAGATGGAGCCTGTTTCTCCCCCCTTTTTCTTACCCTGGCTTTCTCCCTGGGTACACAGGGAATTGTTAGGAATGAAAGGTAGCTGGCCAAGAATACTAATATCTCTGCTTTGATAAGTATAAGAGATGTTTTAATTAAGAAGAAGATGCAAAGATTTAGAAGAATGTAGTTACTCGTGTAATTTGAAAACCCTGGAAACAATCCTGAGGGGCAGTAGACTGAGAAACAAATGCAGTTTATTTCTCTGGGAAAATATAACCAGATGTAGCTTACATGTGGGTTTCTGATACGGCTTTATTGGAAAATACTCATGAGATTCAGTTTCAGTTGGCTGTTCTCCAGACAGAAGAGCCCTAAAATGCACTTACTGTGTTTTCAACTGCTGCTACCCTGGACCTTCTCACTTGCTTTAACAATATAAAGAGCATCTTTACCTGAGCCAAACCCATAATCTAGTAGACGTGGGATGTAATCTATGGAGGAATCCTTGCAGTAAGCTGGCGGAGAGAGGATCACTTGTTACACTGACGAACATCAGTACGATTCATTGCCAGAAGCTGAATCTTTCCAAAGAGGCTTTGCAATGCCAAATCTGGCCATACAAGCCCAGCGGGGACTGGCCAGTCACGTAAAAAGGGAAGGACAGTCTCTGTGCCAACCTGAGCATAAATGGCCAGAAGCTCCTTGCTCCTACGATCACAATCACCTCAAAATTGCTGCCAGACTCCGTACTCTTGAAAGGACGATTTAACATAACTGAGAATTGACCTCAGTATCTGTTTCTACCTTCTTTCTTCTCTGCTTCTTTTTGTCATTTTCTTCTTAAGACACCCATCCTTCTTTTTTTCTTTTTTCATTTTCTTCTCCTGTCCTTCTTTCTTCTCTCTGAGGCCTAATTGCAGGTCATCAACACAAGGCTTCTTCCAGCTCACCTTCCCTGCATTGGAAAGAGGAGTTTCATGAGCCATCACAAGGCATTGTTGCCTTCTCTCTTGCCTGCAGTGAACTCCTCAATACAATGATAAACTACTTGTATTAAACAACAGAAGAAGAATTTTGAGGCAATAAATAAATCATCTCCCTGCAGAGCAAATCGGTAAACGTGAATAGGTTAAGCTTTAAGCACTTCCAGCCTCAGAAGCCACAGCATGCATAAGGATTTGGTCCAGCCCTGCTGAAGTCAGTGAAAAGAATCCTGCAGGCTTCTAGGAGCTTTGGATTGGGATTTGTGATTTCTGGGGAAACATGAACTGTTGGTATTCTCGTTCCCCCAGCTGCTTCCATCAAAAAACTAAGCAAATCTCACATGTTCTAGTTTCACTGTAATCCACAAATGGCATTCTGATCCAGCAGTGGCACTAGGGCAAGTAGGAAGCTGGATGTTTGCAAACACCAGTAACCCCACTTCTCTGTCTTCCAAAAGGTTCAGTAGTAATATTTCTTCTTTTGTTGTTTAGAAAAGCAGATTTAAAAGTGAGTTATTCACAATAATTTGCTTTCTGCTGCTTGTTAAGTTTTACATTTTGACAATTTACATTTTGACATTTACTTTCAGTGATAACACTTCAATCGATTTTAATGTTTACTGTAATTATGAGCTTTGTGAGCCTGTAATCCACAGTTTTGCATTTATTCCACAAAATGTTGGTCATGTGACTTATAAAGAGGATCACAAACTTGCGTTTTGTTTTGTACAGGGAAAGAAATAGCAGAGACATTGGCCTTTAAGGTTACCTTATTCTATCTCCCTTGTTGTCTTTGGTCACAGAACTTTGTGTATTGGGATGAAAGCCAACCTTACTGGAGAGAAAGCAATGTTTCTCAGCAAATCCACTTTCAAGAAAGCTCAAAAGCAATTACACTAGGTAAACAAGAAAGGATGTTGTAGATCTTGTCCCTTTTTCTAGCTGGGTACTAAATGCAAAGCTGATGGGATTATTTGATTTCACTCTTCCAAATCCTACTGTGTGTTATCTTTGCTGACTGACTTTTATGTAATCTTTAGTGTGCATAAATAAATACATGTTAACAAAAAACGATGTAATGAAAGCAAAATGGCAAGCATCGAAAGCAAAGCTTTATCATGCAAACATCATGATACTAGGCTTGTAATTTATTTCCCTCCCTCCCCCCCACCCCGTGAAAGGTAAGCCCATTGGCTTGGATACTGCAGGAATTCATTAGGTTCTTTTCCCAGAGTGCAGATTCATAAAAAATCTAATATGCTATGGAAGCTGAAGACATATTAATTTAAAGGAATGAAGAAAGCTTTGTGTGGGTGTGATCATGATTTTCATCTGATCTAGTTGCATTTGTTCTCCTGGTTTCTATCAGATACTGATCAAACTGGGGGGATTCTCACTTTCAGAGCTCCACCTCTGTTTTATTGTATGTGTTTGTCCTTGTGAGTCTTGTAGTTAATGTATACCATAAAGCTCCCCACTCTATAATGACATGCATGCCCTGTTTCAGAAGGCATGATGAAAACTTTCATCAGAGCTTGTCACTTTGTCTTCAGGGGGGTTCTTTGCAATCAGCAATAGAGAAGGAAATGTAAAGAGCTGTGTAGCAACCATGATGATTCTTCATTTCATTGCAGCTGCCATCTGGAGGGGCTGCCGTCCCTCATTTCACATACCAGATGGTGCTGTGTCTTCTGTCCTGAAGTTTTAAGCCTCTTGAACACTCCTCATAGCTGTTTCGGAAGGAAGTAAATTACATCCTTTGGAATCAAATGTACAAGAGGAAATCAACTAGATCGTTTCTCATTTCTGCATTTCAGGGAAAGCAAAGCACTCCAAGAATTTAAAAAACAGTTTAGAAACACTGATTCGTTACTGGCTAAGTCAGGTGCATTAATCATTGAAGCAGCATGCTACTTTTTGCTGTGTCCAGCTTCTGCCTGTGACCTGCACTGTAATACAGTGGGAGTGCAACCACTTCTTCAGTATCATAGAATCATAGAATTGTTAAGGTTGGAAGGGACCTTTAAGATCATCAAGTCCAACCATTAACCTAACCTGACAAAAAACACTTCTAAACCATATCCCCAAGTACCACATCTACCCTTTTTTTTAAACACCGCCAGGGATGGCGAATCCACCACCTCCCTGGGCAGCCTATTCCAATGTTGGCTAACCCTTTCAGTGAAAATTTTTTTCCTAATATCCAACCTAAAGCTCACCTGGCTTAACTTGAACCCATTGTCCAGATACCAGCCTGGCCTCACCTTCTTCATCTGAGGCCCCAAAGGTGTATCTAGGGAATGAGAGCATCTACTTTCATGTAAAAGTTGAGGGAATGGTGCCTTAGATTATGCCTTGCATTTCTGATTGTGAATTTGCTTCTATGTTTGTGGAATACATTGAGGTTTAAAGGCTTGCAAAACACCCTCTCTTCCAGATTTGATTGCACATTCATTACTCATTTCATAGTGGTATGCAGTTTGCTGTATGGAGTAGCAGTAGTGCTATCAGTAATATCTAGTGTAATTAGCATTTGAAGATAGGAACTCTGGAATCAGGCCAGCCAAGACCAATTTTGCATCTCAGAAATGATAAACAGGAAAATTGCACATGCATGAAATAATGTCACCTTAGGCTTGGGCAATTTTCTAATTATGACATGATGAACCTCCTGCTGTAGGAATGGATGAGGGGTGCAAGTCCACCTTCTACCTCCATGTCAGGAAAAAACATCATGAGTATTGCTGCAGCAATGGCATGTCCATGCTTGTGCAGTGTTCGTACCATTCATAACTGTGCTCTCTGATTGCATTTCAATTCAGCCCCATCTGACATTTAGACATATTACAATAGGAAATTCCATAAGGTGCCCACGTGCTGTGTAAAGTACATTTGATTGGCACTGGCATGCTGGTAATTTCATTGCTTGAACTCCCGTCCTCATAGTATAGAATCACAGAATTGTTTAGGTTGGAAAAGACCTTTAAGACCATCGAGTCCAACTGTTAACGTAACACTGCCGAGACCACCACTAAACCATGTCCCCAAACGCTACATCTACACATCTTTTAAATACCTCCAGCGATGGTGATTCAACTGCTTCCCTGGGCAGCCTGTTCCAATGATTGACAACCCTTTCAGTGAAGAAATTTTTCCTAATATCCAATCTAAACTTCCCCTGGTGCAACTTGAGGCCATTTCCTCTTGTCCTATCACCTGTTACTTGGGAGAAGAGACTGACACACACATCGCTACAACCTTCTTTCAGGGAGTTGTAGAGAGCAATAAGCCTCAGCGTCCTTGTCTTCAGGCTAAACAATCCCAGTTCCCTCAGCAGTTCCTCGTAAGATTTGTGCTCTAGATCCCTCACCAGCTTCATTGCCCTCCTCTGGACACGCTCCAGAACCTCAATGTCTGTCTTGTAGTGAGGGGACCAAAACTGAACACAGTATTCAAGGTGTGGCCTCACCAGTGCCGAGTACAGGGGGACAATCACTTTCCTGGTCCTGCTAGCCACACTATTCCTGATGCACCCCAGGATGCCATTGGCCTTCTTGGCCACCTGGGCACACTGCCCGCTCATATTCAGCCGGCTGTTGACCAACACCCCCAGCTCCTTTTCTGCCGGGCAGCTTTCCAGCCACACTTCCCCAAGCCTGTAGCACTGCATGGGGTTGTTGTGACCCAAGGGCAGGACCTGCCACTTGGCCTTGTTGAACCACATACCATTGGCCTCAGCCCATCGATCCAGCCTGTCCGGATCCCCCCTGTAGAGCCTTCTGACCCTCAAGCAGATCAACACTCCCTCCCAACTTGGTGTAATCTGCAAACTGAGTGCGAGTGCACTTGATCCCCTCATCCAGATCATAGATAAAGATATTAAAAGGAAAGATGGATTGTTTTTATATTATGCCCTTCATAATCATAAATACTTTAATGAAATTGCTTCTAACTGTACTATAAAGTGAGAATGCAGATTTAATAGTGTTTTACAAATGATTTGAACAAAAAAGGCTGTGTCTTTTTTATTTTTTTAAATTCTTTATGACAGT
Source organism: Ibidorhyncha struthersii (assembly GCA_013398815.1). Taxonomy (NCBI): domain Eukaryota; kingdom Metazoa; phylum Chordata; class Aves; order Charadriiformes; family Charadriidae; genus Ibidorhyncha; species Ibidorhyncha struthersii. The sequence continues at coordinate 254,875 of VZSZ01000769.1, forward strand.
TACCGAACAGGAGGAAGGTTTGGAGATGTAATGTTTTTTAACTTAATTGTAGCTGGAACGGAGTTAGTGAGAACACTGTGGGTAAAATAACAATTCAGTCAAAACGTTATTTTATCAAAGCTGGAGGGTTTTACAGAGGCATATTTATTTCTAGGATCCTCTTGCAGGGTACTCTTGGGTCTGCGGCAGAAAGCAACTTTTTACACACTGACCTCAGCAGCAAAGAACTTGTGTTCAAATCCCTTATTTTTAGCATGAAAGGAAAAAAAAAAGGAAAGGAAAAAAGTTTTTTATAATTTGCAGTCCTGGGACTTTGCACATGGGATTTTTGCATGGCAGATCTTCATACATGTTTTTCTATAAAAATTTGCAAATATATCTCTTCTTCGTTTGGCAGGAAGGCAAATTTTGGCATCTTAGCTTTTACCTTGAAATAACAATTGTTGCTTTCTGCTTCCTCTTGTCTGGATTTGCTGGGAAAGTCTGGGGAGGCTCTGGGGGATGGCTGCAGCACGTTCCTGGTACCTGGAGGGGGGGCATCAGTCAACTGTTTATGAAAGATCTCTATCGGTATTTGTTTTAAAGTATCACCTAGGGGACCAGTCACAATTTGGAATCAGTGGTGCTACAAATGCTGCAGAAAGGGGTGCCCTTTTCTGAGGAACTAGAGTCGTAAAGTAGGTGAGGCAGAAAGTGCATGGGAGGAGGGAAATGCTCTCGTGGTTTTATAGAGGGGAAACAGAGATACAGACATATTTAATGATCACCTCCAGCTTGACAGGAGCCTGCAATAGTGTCAGAACTGCAGGTCTAAGATTGCCCAAAGCTCAGAGGAGTCCTTCAGCATCTCCTTGAGTCTGGGGAGCTCCTGTGCCTCCCCCTTTCCCAGAGACAGCCAGGAGGTGCCTTGCAGTGAGCCAAGGCAGGTGACGAGTGCAGTAGATGTTCCCTTTATGTTTAGTGCTTTATTTCCTTATGCCAAATGAGGTAGGTGATGCTGACTCTCATAAAGCTCCTAATGAAACACACCCACTAGACAGTAACTGTGGCACTTCGTACTCCACAAACCCTCCCAAGCATCAGGCCCTTGTTTTGTTGAGCACTGTGCAAATGAAGACCTGAGTCTTATCACTGCCCCAGCTAAAGGATGCGGTTTCAGAGCACAAGTGCAGGACAACACAGAGTCGTCCACTGTCCTTGCTCTGGAGAGGACAAGGCAACATAATCTAGTGATCCGAAAATATGAAATGAAGTAGTCTTATCTTGCCACTTCTCGTACCAATTCCTGGGAGTCGTTTGTAGGCAATTATCAGACAATGGAGCTGAATGCAACAGGATATTATTAGTATGGTAGTGTTACGGTTTGAAGAACCCACAACAATTTATTGTTGTTTAGACAATTATTCTATCACCCCATGACCTCTTCCCATGTGGGAAGGGGAATTGGAGGAAAAAACAACAAAGCCTGAGGGTTGAAATATAAACAGATTTAATAGAATAATACTAAATAATTAACATTAATAATACTAAAGATCCAATATTGATCCCAATAGCAATATGAGATATACCAGGATTATACTCAGCCCATCCTATCAGTAGGAAGCTGTGCACTCCCAGCAGTGGACAGCTGATGTCAGATGCTGCAAGCGCTATGGCTTTGGGAGGAAGGAAAGGCCTCAAGGGTCTGGCACCAGGGCAAGAAGTTCTCCAGATTGCAGCCATCATGGAAGAGGAAAATTCCTCAGCAAACTTTCCAATTTATATTGAATGTGACATTCATGGTATGAAATAATCCTGTTGGCAGCTTGGGTCAAGTGCCTGGGTCTCGCTTCTCCTCATTCCTGCACCTGGCTAGCTCAAAAACACCGAGACCTTGAAACCCACATAGCTGGCTATAAAGTAAATATTTTCACAATTCACACACTAGAGTCTTCTAAAAATGCAGTTTTCCCTAGCATCAGAAGAGACTTTACTGAAAAGTAAAATTACTGAAAGATAAATTAATCCTGTGTTGCTCAAACAAGGACAGGTAGTACACTATGAATATGATGCAAATAATATTTTCTATAATAAAATGACTGAGTAATGCCATAGAAGGTAAAGACTCAATCATGAATCACCAGCCTTTTGTCATCCCCAGGTAGTGGTATACTTAGGTTTTTCCACCAAGACGCATCTGGCTATTAGCCCCCTTTCTGTGGACTACCAACATCTTGGCAGTCTGCACCTCGAAGACTTCTTATTTCCCCACTCAACTCTGCAAGAGTTTGTCACAGATTTCACAAAGACCAAGACTGCAACCTTTTGCATTGGCACTGGTGGTTAGTGTCACTTAACAGATTTCATAAATCCTTAATCTGAGTCAATCCTTAAGCACTATGTCAATGCAGCAGTGCTTCCAGACCAGGGACTAGTCTTTCTGTGATGCAGGATTATGCCAAGTAAGGAGGCTCCTTGTGCTTTTACAAGAGCTGGGAGACTGTCAGCTGTTTGTTACTGATGCTTTACCCCAAGATCCAAGTGTTGATGGAGGGAGGGAGGACTTCACTGCCCCTTCATTAGATTTGTACTCTGCTCACGTTGCTTGGTGTGAAATTCTGCTCTGCTGCAGTTAGTTGGGCTGTTAGCACTGATTCTGAGATTTTACCCTTGGTGCTTTCAGAGTGACCGAGATTTGCATTTGGTTTCCAGGCCGAGAGCTGAAGGAACTGAGAGCTGGAAGGAAGGCCTGCAACCTGCTTCTCTCGAGCCTTTCTGTGGTGCTTAAGAGAAACAGCTCCTTATCAAAATACCAACTCTTCAGATTCATTGGCTCTTTGCTTAACGTGAAATAGTCTTGATTTAAGGGACATTGAAGCAGCTGGAGTCAGGTTGATTTTAGACCTTTCTGAATTGTTTCCTAAATGTAATGTAAGTTGCAGTGAGAAATTTACAGCAGTATGAGAACAGGCATTTCAAAATGTCAGATTGTGTCTGTAAATTGCCATGTCTGGTAATAAACCCACCTGACAAGTAACTGGCAATCGCAGCCTACTGGTGAATCTGATTTTGCTGTGTGCTGTTTCTTGAGTGAATCACAGACAGAGCAAAACTAGTGATTCTTTCTCATACTCTCAGCAAATTTTTGGAAATTCAGGTGAAAGTGAACCTGGAGTTGTTAAGATCAAATGCCCCAGCATAAAAGCAACTCTAGGGAGATAAAATTTTAAAGCTGTACAGTTAAGCACTTAAATCGGGAATTCTTTAAACTAAGACTTGTTCTTCAAACCTGCTCCTTAGTGTGGTTTTATGCATAAGAAACAGTAGCCTACAAAATCTTCCTTTAAATATTTGGTTCGCCATATAGTGAGTATTATCCTTGTGGAGCATTTTGAGCACACACATGTGGTGTGATGTCTGGTGGGCTTTAATTCTTTCAGCTCAGCCATCTGATCTGAAGAGGGAAGCAAAATTATAGCCGTAAAACTGTACCCTCTGATTCACCTTCCTGTTCTATTTATGATTTTTGCAACCGGGATGAATAAACTCTGTAGTCAGCGTTCAGATGGGCTGGTATATAGTTAGCTCATTTCTTTGCACGTGTCCTCAGAACAGAATAGTAAATCTGGCTATTTTTGAAAACACTTTACTGCAATGTTGTAATTATAATTCTGCTGGCATGTTTGTGTTTAAATGTGGTATATGAGGTGAGCATTTTTGGAGTGCCATCCATGAAAGTCATGAAAGTTCCTTAGATGTCAGTTGTATTAAAATACTGAAAAGATACCACGGGCAAGTCCTCTGTATCGGTAATTATCCAAAATGCCTTGCTCATTGTCTGTTACTGTCTTCTCTCACCAGCATGCCGAAAAAATGTTAACAAGTAGAATTTGCAGTGGGTTATGTTTTTAATAAACAACGGTATCCCCCCCAAATTGTTGACTTTCAGAAAGTGCCTGCCCATCTCTCTGTTTTAACGGTTGCTGAAGCACATGCCACCTAAATTGCAAAGAGGTATACCCTGACCCTAAAATTCTGACAGTGTCCTAAAAATGTATTTGATCTACAACTTGCCCAGTTAGGTAGGCATTGGTTTGGTAGTTGTATTCTGTTGTTTTGGTTTTTTTTTTAATATATTTCTTTGCCCTTAATTTATTTTTGCAAGTGTTCAAGCTCAGGCATTGGCATCTCTTCCTTGCAAGGAAAACCACAGCAAAACCCCTGTACCAAGCCGAGTGCTGTATTTTAGGTACCAGCAGCTTGGAAGGGGTCAGCAACGTGGTTTGAAACTTTATCCTCTCAGACTTGACCTGACTGGTAAACCTTACAGTGTAGGTTACCTGGTGGGGAATGTTATAGTGTATTTCAGTAAACAGTGGAGTTGCTGATGTACAAGCCTCTATATTCTTCCAAATAATTTGTTTTAGCACATCTCAATCCTGGAGATTTTTTTGAAAATTTGCACGACTTCTAGAGCATGATTTTAGCCTCTAACTGTCCCTTTCTATGGATGGTAATACTTTCTAGAGCTCTTCAAATTTCCATTAGTATTTCCACCATAAAATCTTTCTCTGTGGTACATTGTTTTCTTTTTACCTTTCCATCCAATTTGGCAAGGAAACTTGATGTTTAACTGTTCTTCACTTGTCTTCCCCACCAAAGTTGAGGCTGGTGCTGCAGTGCTGTTAATTCCTCTTGTGCAGTGGAAGCAACTGAGCGAGGGTAGTCTGAGCACATGCAGGAGATCAGGGATGGTGCAGAGACTTGGTCCCAGGTCTCTGAGCCATCAGCTGGTTGTCAGCGCTATTCAGGTGCCCCCTGAAAGGATGTTCATTTGGGCAGAAGAAACATCAAGATGTAGCAAACACACAAAACAGGGGCTGTGGGATTCAACCAGATAGTATCTTCTATAATCACTAATTACAATATATCCACAGCCTAATAAAGAACCAGATTGAACAGAATCAGGAGATGTGCCAGCTCAGTGCTGTGCCAGAAATCATCGTGGCACTTGCACTTTAAACCCCATTTCAGTCATTCTTTTCCACTCAGCAAAGCACTTGTACACATGTTTACGAAATGCTTTCTTCTTGTGGGATGTAACATGTCCTTGCCATTGGTACGTTCCTATCTGCTCTCCTGTAGGCAGTGCTTCACCTGGTATGGTGTATAGCAGGATAGTTTTAGTGCAGCTGTATTGCTCCAGAAAATTATGAATTGGGTTTCTTTAGGAGTGTTATAAAAACATTTACACAGATGACATCCCTGGAGCCCAGTAATAGCACAAATGTATTGGGGATGTTTCTCAAGTATTTAGTATACTCGTATATCCCCTCCCCTATCTCCTCTCACCCCCTCCTTGTAAATTCTAACAACAGGGATAGCTGTGACAAAAGAAAAAAGATTTTTCCCTATTCATGGTAAAGCATGAAAATCCAAGGCACCTGAGGGAAGCCCATGAAATCACATAAGCTCCAGACATCTGAAGATGCTACAGGTTTTACTGAGAATGCAAATGCTCTGGTGAAGCTGGTTTAGATGTTCGTAGCAGGAGATTAATTCAATTAGCAGAGCTGGGAAATGCTGCTACAGCTGAACTATGCTTGTACCAGGCCATACTGCTGTTTCTTATGGGAGACCTCATGGGCCAGGAATAAAGGAGAGTGATTCTTTCAGGAAATTCCTCTAGTAAAGCTGCTAGCCTATCAACTAATTATGTCCCTTGTTTGCTAGCCCAACCTGACAGAAAATAGTAAGGGTCCATGGAGGACTGTCAGTTAGGAAGTCACTGGGCTAGTGGGAAAATAAAGGTTAGGAAATGCTCATTGTACCAGAAATGAGCATGGAGAATCTCTTTAACAGGGTGCGTTAGCCAGTGCCTCTCTTCAGAGCCACAGAGAGGTGCCTGGCAGACACACCACTAACTGTGGTGTACAGAGTAATACTGAGTGCACACTGACAGGTATATTTGCTAGAGATTCAAGCTGGTGTGGATGCACAACAAAATAGATAATTTCCTTAAGCTCTTTTTAGCAGTAAGGTCATAAAAAATGAAATCACTTCTCCTCTTTTAAGTGACTCCACTTTAATCCAGCTGAGAAGCAATACCAGGCTTTATTGGTGTAAAGGGACTTTCCTTGCTCTTTGCCTGGGTAGTTCCTATTCTACAAATCAATAAGAGCCTGCAATATTTATGTGACATCTTGAAGTCCTCTATACAAAAGCTCACTCCAACAACAAATATATGAAAATTCCCTCCACTTTCGGTCCATTAGAGCCTTCAGCTGGGAAATGTCAGCAAAGGACTGCTCAGCTGAAACATGACCTGCAGTTTTTCTTGAATGAAAGAGACATTGATGTTGCAAAGTATTGATGCCTTCAGAAAGATGCAGTTAAAGAACATTTTCATTTACTTTACATCAACCTCTGTGCTAACTCAGTGGCCACAAATGAAGTCGTCATTTACAAATTACTCTAACACAAAAATAACCAGCTCCTGCAGCAATTTTCTCCTCTAAGAGTTGGGGAAGATCTGTGTTATCTCCACTGGAGCAGCACTGAGAAGGAAAATGGGACGTTAGTTTATTTGAGCTTTATTGGTAAAGACCTAGATTTACTAAAGCTTTGCCACACACTCTTGTTAAGGTTCTTGTTTTGGTCATCTTCTGTGCCTGTTACATGATGTCCTCTTTAACTGTGTAAATTAATATTAACTGGTGCTGATTCTATGTTTTATTGAGACATTCCCAGAAAAGGGGGAGGGCAGAAACCCCTTCATGTCCTCACATTCTGCACTTAACTTGGCCGATTAGTTCTAATATTGCGGTGTTTTTAGACCTAGATCAGATTCAGCAATTAGCAAGTGAAATACGGCTATTGCAGAAGAGAGATGTAATATTAGTGTTGTTTTGCATACACTGTCGCATCTCAGTTAAACATCATGGTGTTTTTTCAAAAGCTGCCGAACAGACTATTTTTAGATAAAGAATCTGGCACAGCCCACTAATGAGAAGTTTGTTCCGTGCTGCTGATAGCCATGGCCTCTATTTTTTTTTTTTTTTTTAGATTGTTTAAAAGCCAAAAGCCAAGTAAGTAAATATTGCTGGGCTCTTGCTTTCTTAATCTGAAGATCAAATCATTCCCATGAGGAGCTTCTGTCTCTTCTCTTACAGCTGTATTCCTTCATAATCAAGGGTCAGCATTTTAAAGTGGTTGATACATTAAGTGCTTTAAATTCTGGGTGCTTAGTTTGATGTGTTCAAAAGGCTGGTTTTTGGAAAGTCCTGAGCCACCCACTCAGGTTCTGCTAACTGGTTGCACAAAATTCCCAGCAAAATACCACTACTTTATAGTGATATTTTAAAGCAAAATTCTTTAACAAGAAAGATCGTGTCTTCTGGAAATTAAGGTACCAGTTTGAATTTCCTTTGGGGCTGTAAAACAATATGGGAGGTCAAATAGGTACCCTCTGGTTCTGCCTCCTTGTTACCTCCTGCAGGTGAGGAGAGGGTGACCTAGGGACTGGGATGAACTCCTGTTGCTGTCGGGGGCACCACATGGTGGCCGGGTTCTGGGACAGGCAAGCTGAAGGGAGCCTGCAGAAACTGAGGGCTGCTCCCTTCAGCAAAGTCACTCGGGGCAAGCTTGGGTAAATGCAGTTTTCTTCTCCTCCTTTCAGTACATTTGCTCTCGCCTCAAGCATACCGATCAGATAAGCTTGCATATGTGTTTATTTACTGCTCTGGTGCTGTTCTTCTAGCATCCCCAGAAGCTTGGTGAAGGAAGTAAGTTAGAAACTGCCACTCAGCAACAGGTGGTCACAAACAAAACTCACTTATGAATGCACATCCATGTCAGTCACTCTCAGTTTTGCCATCAACCTCTGAGACATCTGGCAGTGTCTTCAGTGGCGCAAATTTGCTTTCAGCCAGCTGACTGTCTGCTTCATGGGCACCTTTCTTTGCAGTGCATAAAAACACCTCTTCCAGCAGGATTTTCACCTGGCGTAAATCCCTGCACTTCCATGAAAGTCAGCAGAGCTGTGCTGATTTATGCCAGCTGAGCATTTGACCTTTGAAGTCCAACCAGCTGAATTCCTTCTTAGGCAGCACCTTAATTCTGAGGGGACACTCTGCAGCTGCAGAAGACAAGAGACATTGCTTGTGGTCTGCCATAAAGAGTCCAAGACTTTCTAGTCCTTCATTTCAGTCCCTCTCATGTCTAATACTTTATATCACTGGTGAGGCTTTTTCCTAGCCTTCCGCTATTTCAGTGCTAAAGAAAGTGTGGTTCTTAGAAAGAGGCTTCTTCTGTTATGGCTAAGACAGTTGATGATTTTTCAGCTTGGATGCATTAAGATGGACAGCTTTTAATTTGTCATGGAACTTAGTCATTTAAAATAGATGTTTTCATAGTTAAGTGGATTCACTCAGTGTGAATCACTGTGTGAAAAGGCACGCAGAGGCAGCCTCACTTGGTGATCCATGTGAATCTGGAGCAACACTTCATCAAAGTCAGTAACTTTAATTAAAGTAAAGTAAATCCAGTGTGAATGAGTCTGGAATCAAGTCTCATGTTTTCAGACATCTGTGGTGGTTTCAGACCTGACTGGAAGCTGTTGAGAGACTGCCACTGGGTGATTTTAATGGCCCACAGGAGAGTACCTCCGTAAAAATGATGGAGTGGCACTGCTCATTAGCTGCAAGCTCTGAAGGTGAAATAGATAAACTTCAAAGCAAAGAAAGTGGGTCTGCGAGCCGTTTGTAGAACATGCGTATGTCATGCAGTTGAGAGTGAGAAAACACCCACTGACTTGCACGTTTGCATACACAGTGTGGGGCTACTGTAGGCCGCCACACCACTGCTGCGTCTGCCACATGCTGCTTCCCTGCCCTTGGCACAAACTGCCTGTAGGCACAGAAGAAGTAACTTGTTTAGATCCTAGATGGTTTGACTTTTTAAAAAGTGATGTTGGATCATAAGATGGGATTTCAAGTACAGTAAGTGATTTAGGAGCCACGCATCATTTTTTGTATTTCTTCTATACTGTGTTGTTAGTCCCTACCACCTCAGGGACCACCACCGTTGGCACTGGGGGTTAAGTTTCCTGTGCCAGGGCTTCAGGACTGGAGAGTATTCCTGTTATGTGGCCAGGATTAGTAGCCTCTAACATCTGTGGGGACCTTTGATGCTTATTCAATCTATAACTTTCATATTTTCAACTTTCCCATGATGCTGCTGCATCAGGGGATTTGCCAGATTTTCCAGGTACTCCACACCAGGTACAGACATGACCCTGCCTTGGAGGATTTATAAAGATAACCATGGGGGTTCTACTGAGGTGCAAGGGCCCAATTTACTAAGAGGAGTGGGAAGAAAGTGAAAGAAGTAGTTGGTTATCCAAACGAGAGGATCCAAACTTTGAAAATTCAGGTATGTATTTGAAAATGTTTACTACCACCTTATCTCTGCATAGTTTCATAGCTCCTGCTGCTTGGCCGGTCGGCAAGTTGATTAGTAGCTCAAGCAGCTCTGATGACTTTTGCCAAAAGCTTGCTAGTGAAGCGGTGCTGTGGATTTGTATTTCTTTTTCCCTGCCATTGCTGGATGCAGGAGCAGAAAGCTGATAGTAAGGGAAAGCAAAGCACATTCATGTGTCCTCTTTTCTGTGAGCAAAAGAGTGTTGCCAGTTTGTTGGAGGGTTCCCGATTAGCAGATGCTGGCTAGAATGACTTGGACGTTGGAATACATTTTGGTTCCTTGTTTGCAAGTAAAGAGGTATGAAAAACCCTGATGGCATTCAGTTCTGTTCATTTTAAATTTAACCTTCATTAATTTTTGTAAATGATGCCCATTTACTTGTGGAAGAGCATAGTCTGAATTGCCTCAGCATACTGCACTAGACATTCCTGATGTAAATCAGACCACCTCCCCTGACAGCTAATGTCCACCAGCTGAGGATGGGGCATATGCTGTTTTATTACTTGTTGATTCTCCTCTGATATTCGGATCCTGTCAAAATAAAAAAGCTCTCTTAGGGGGTCAGATAAAGCAGGTCTTTCTGGAAATGTTGCTTCATGGAGACGATAGGTAGCAAAGTTCTTTCCTACCACTTGTCTTGCTGAACTTAGAAATGCTCCAGTTAGGGTAGATTGGATGGACTGGGCTGACACTGGTTCATCGTTGTTATGTTGTGGCCAGCAAAGGCCTCAAAAACTTACATGTTTCTGAAAAATTAGGTGTTGCTCTCTCTTCCACTGCACTGGATGCCATATGTGCTAGTGATGAGACTGTTAACCCTCAGCACTGTGAGTTAATGACAGGGGTCTACAGACTAAGAGTAAGGTTTGCATGTTCCGTTTCTGTCATTGGTGTTGACCGTGCTTTGGACACCCTCCTTCAGGTCCTGGTTGGTCATCTGGACAAAAGGTGGAAAGATACAAGTTGTCTTCTCCTCATAATGATTGCTTCTCGGCAGGAACATTCAGCCCTTGCATGCTTGGGTGCCTGGTGATTTCAGCAAGTGATAGACAAGCAGTGAGGGTCAGCTTTTGACCTTGTGTCTTGTACTGGTTTTTCTCTGTTGCAGTGTTAAATTCCATGCCCGGTGCTGAGGTAAGCAGCTCCAGGGAAATCACTGTTCTTGATTTCCTTCCCCCTCCATTATAAAACTAAAAAGTTTCTGATCCTGCAAATGAGAGCACTGCTGGGAATTTGAGTGCATTATTGGTTTTATTAGAGCTAGTCCTGAAAGTAAATTTACTTAGGTGTGTTTGCAAAGGGAGGTTTTGATCCTGTAAACTGTCATGCAGGGGGAGAGGGCTTCCCAAGCATTTTGAGAGATAGGAATGAGCCCATACCAAATGCACCTCTAAGTTATTTAGAAGCTTGTAATCTTGAGTGTTAGCACACCTTAAGAAGAATGAGCTTCCCATGCACCGTGTCTGAAAACAGTTAACTCAGGATCCAGTTTAAGGCAGCTGAGAGGAGTTCACGAAAAATGTTGGCTCAAAAACTGCATATGTTCCATTCAGTCTGGATATTGCTGACATAAATATGGATAATGAGAGTCTCTACAGCTGTCAGTGTATTTACATCAGTGCAAAACCAGAGTGACAGGGCTACTACGTCTGGTGTCTGTCATGAGTCACGTTGCTTAATTTTTTCATGTCAGGATTTTTTTTTTCCACTTTTATTTTGGTTTGGTATGCCAAACATTTCAACATATATAATTTATTTTTAAAAAACCCCAAACCTTGGATGATGAAGATGTGGTCCTAAGTGATTCTGAAGTGTGAGGTATAGCAAAACAGGGCAGTTGATGACTAAGTTACTTCTGATTCTTCTGGGCCACTGTGTTATTTCTTGAGAGTTATATCTGGGCCGAAATAAAGCAGGTGTTTAGTCCATTTTGATAAAGAAATGTCAGCTTTAGTCTATGAATACAATGAAAGCAATAAGCTCAACAAAGCTGTGAATGGGAGAGTTGGCCGAATAAGCAGAGGGTTGAATCCCACAGCTCCGTTTGCAAAATAATAGCTGTTCTCTACAACTGCCAGGACCAGATTGTATCCTGGGTGTTGCCAGGGCCTCACAAGAGGATGTGGGAAGGCTGGTAACTGCTGGAGCATGAAGCAGCCAACCAGCTGGCATCAGACAGCTGTGCAGCTCAGGTAGAGAAGACCTCTGAAATGCAGATGTTACTTCAAAGCTAATGCAAACTTCAAGGCATTAGGGGTAGTTTTGCATGGGAGAAGGCCAAAAAGGTTTTACAGATGTCTTCTGCAATGCTTTGTGTCCCTCTAAAGCCAGGAAGTGTGCAGGCTTTTAAAGTAAGATTTTTTTAAAAAATGTTTTTAACTACATTCATGTAAAGCTTCCTAGAAAATACACGAATAATTTCGTAGCAATGGGTGGTGATATCATTAGCCTCTCGACTGGTTTTTGCCCTGGAGCGGGGACATGACTGAGGACTCATCTGCAGATTTTTCCAAGGGTGGTATGTCTCAAGGCAGGAAAGGCAAAGGACAAGCTCTGCCCACTAGCTGGAGGACCCAAAGAGCACAAGCAAGGGGGAAGGGCAGCTCTGAGGATAAGTGGAGGTTGTTTTAAAAGTTTGAGGGAAAGTGTTTGTCTTATGCTGGGTGTTGAGCAGCTCAGCAGTCTCCAGTCCGCTCTGTTCAGGCAATGGGAAGAGGAGGTGAAAACCTCAGGTTGGATTTAAGGAAGAAGCAACTGTTTGTGTTGGGTTCGTGGGTCTTTTTTGAGGAATGAGCAGAAGTTTGTAGCACTTCATGCCACCCAACCAGTTCAGCCATCTGTGTAATAATAATGTAGCCTTCATGTAAGAGCACCTTCTCTGCTCTGGTTACAGGTGGCCTGACTTACTGTTAGGGAACTTGGTACAGGTAAAATTTGGTCGTTTATTGAACTGCTGGGGTAGACAACAGCTGAGGTCTGACTTGGATCCTCTAGTGATGTTACATGTTATGAACTCAACAGGGCTCTCTGGTAAAGATGGGTGATGCAGGCAGCAAGAGCACTAGTGACAGGTATCGCCAGTCCTCCATTTAATAGAAGAAAACATCACTTTCAGATCAACTGTTATTCTTGGCCTTTCTCTATCTGTGTTTGGTTTGGTTTCTGTGTTTTGACATGGCTGGTGTCCTTGTTTGTGCTGTGTTTTTGCCTGCCTTGCTATGCCAGGTGTATCAGGTAGCAGTTCAGCCACCGGCTTGAAGAGGTGGCAAGGAATGGAGGCATCTGCTCATCAGACGGGTTGCAGCTCTTCAGCATGGCATGGTGCTTGAAGGAGGAGTGTTTCAGATCCTGGCACCTGGTCCGTCCCTGGTACAGATCTGAGCACTGTGGTGATTTTCTTCCTAGTGTAGTAAGCTAAGAGTATTTCAGGCAAACTACTCTCCTGAAGTGCATAGGAGGCATTTTGATGCAGGGGGTATTGTAATACATCAGTCGACCCTCTCTGTCTACAGTATGACTTTGTCTCATGAATTTTCTTTGATTTTCACATAACATCTTCAAAGTGTGGATACAACTTCTTTGTTGTGGGGTTTTCCCCCTCCTTTCTTCTTCCTTTGATTAAACTACTGTGGATTTGGGGTTGCATCCTGCATTCACGATCATGAGCTTAACAGTCTTGACGGATGTCAAAATTTTTACTCTGGTTCACCCTTGTGCAACAGAATCAAGCCTTTTATCTATAGTTGGGTTATGGGACTCCTGTCAAAATAATCTATTTATTTTAAATACATTGGTGTTCAGGGCCAAATTGTGGGATTTTTTTTTTCTTTCTTTCTTGACAACCCTAGGGACAGAGGGTACCAACTGTGCAGAGCTTCTTGAAACAGTAGCATAGGGTGGGCGGCTCCTGCCATCTGCATGGAGGGCACTCAGCAAAGCCCTTCATGATACACAGTCATATTATGCCTATCCAAACCTCCACTCCATGGGGCCAGTGCCCAGGTGAGCACATTTGCACAGCCATTGGGCTTTGGGGAACCACTGACCGCAACAGCAACTTTGCTGAATTTACTGACCAGTTGGAAATGATGCATCGTTTCTTGCCAGCGTGCAGTGTCCTTTGTATTGACTGGCTGATGCCTCCGTGCACACGCATGTGCACAGCTCTTGGGACCGGCCAGCCTGCAAGTGCTAGTATATGCCCAGAGTTTCATATATTAGAATGGGAAGAACAGGTTTCATATGGGGTCATCTCAGTTTGTTTCTTATATTCCCAGTTCTGTGGGAGTGTGCGTAGTTTTACTAAATGTACTGTTTCATTTCTCATGTGATGCATTCACATGCCTACAAAAGTGTTGAGCTTATGGAGCACACTCATAGCAGAGTTATGAAACTAGATGCCTCAATGTTCATGTGATGCCATGTCTGCTTTCCTTCCAGCTCCTTCATTGCTGTGCATGGCTCCAAAGACATTTCCTGTTGTTTTCCCTACGCTTGCATCTAGTGTTGGATGGGGTATCTTTGCCTTTGCCTTTTTTTAATTTACTAGCCATTTTCCCTTTCAGCAGGACTGTGTGAGGCTGGATGAAATAGTAATAGTAATACTCAGGACTTCTAATAAAAGAAGGTATTATAGCTCCAAAACTATTTTCCAACATTAATTATTATATTATAACCTCATTCTAGTTTAGTTCCACCTTCTTCCTCTTTGCCTTCCCACCCACCTGCCCTCTTTTTATAATCTCCAGTATTCTCCTTATACAGCAGAATGTGTGTGATCTTGTCACAAAACCAATTTCTTTTTAGGCAGTGGAGTATTAAGATTTCCCTCTGCATCTGCAGTAATAACATAATTAAATAAAGTAGTAGTAATAATAATAATAGTTCTGATGTTTTGCTACGATAATGTGATGGCCACTGCTAGTGTGATCAGCATGGAGATCTCTCTTGCTGCTGGTAAATATTTGTGATTAACACAGCTCTGAGTTTTTGTTTTTTCTGCTCCACTCTTTTTTCTTTTTTTTTTTTCTAATTGTATTTTTAAGAAATACAGAAAGAACCGCTAGAAAACTTGAAGTACCTTTAACTTCATATTGCGCACCTTACTCAAACTGTAAAAACTGAATTCCAGCCAGATTCGTTCTGTCTGTCATGCTTGCTGGCTGTTCATGGACCTCTGTGGCATGAGGTCTTAGGCATCGACATGCTGAAATTTGTAATGAACAGCCATTACTCATGGATGGCCTGGATGTTTTTCTCTCACCAGAAGGCTTGAGTCCTTCATGTTTCATGTGCTTCTCTGGGGACGATAGGCTAGTGTGACCTCGGGCAGCACATACTCTTTGCTGCTGGAAAGGTAATTAAAAATGAGAACGGGTAAACAGGGCTATGGCAGGTTCTCAGTCACATGAGAAAACAACCACCACTTCCATGTAAGATTTCTTCCTGGGTAGGGAGAATGTGCACAAGCTTGAGCTTAAGCTCAGTGTGTATTCTGAATGCCCAGAGATTCTCAGCAAAGGTCACCTCCTGGCTGAGACAGAGGAAGAGATGGTAGGACACAGGACTCATGGGCTTGGAGAGAGGCACATCTGAGACCTCTCCTGCCCCAAAATATTGCAGCTCCTCTCAGCTCCCATGAAAACAGCAGGAGTCCAGTACCACTGGTGCAGAGGCACCACTGCTGTAAACGTGTCCATGTGGGTTCCCACCAGGTTCCGGGCATGCTTTTGCAGCTTAGCAGCCTTTCAGAAAAAGGCGACAGAGGGGTGAATGGCCTTTGTGTTGTTTTCTTTCCCACTGTGCAGGCAAGTGGGACTGCAGTGTGGGAGGGGAAGCGTGCATTTCAGTGGGGTGGTGGCAACAGGCACTGGGAGCCCAGGCAGCTGTCTGGCACCCACCTTTCTCCTGCCCCCAGTCCTCCACCTGAGTGCCAGTGCTGTGAAAGTGGCAGTCTGGCCCTGTAATTAAATCTCAGTAACTGTGCAGTGTTCAAGAGCCCATCCTCCCAGCCCATCAAAAACCCATCACTCAAGAGAGATCCTATTAATTGCCTGTGGAGATAAGCAAGAGGCATATGCAGCAAGGCGTGTCGAGCTTGCTGCTCCCAGCCCACCGAAATTTGCTTCCAGAAGGCTGCGTTTAGTCAAACCGATGTGTGGGGCCAGCACGGACTCGGAGCTGTAATTTGCACCTCCTAGCATGATTCAACAGTAATGGGATGAAATGTCATGGCAGGGTACTGACCTCTCACTGCCGCAGTTGCTCTGGCATTGGGAGTAAACAAATGTTAACATGGGGGCGGTGATTCTCTTATAAACAGGCAGCAGGGATGCTCGGATGCTGTTTTGTGACAATGAATAGATCACACTGAAAACAACAGATGCTGATTTCAATAAAATAATAGCATTTTCAGGCAATGGTTTTCTGCAACTTCAAAGAGCTTTGCAGGCCAGAATTAATAAGCTGGTGTTACCGTGGGTTGTTGCTGCACAGCAATAAACCTGTTTCATTGCTGGCTTTCAGCTTAGCCCCGTTCTTCACTTAACAGTAAACTGCTTTGCACAAAGGTAGTTTAAAAAAAGATGTTGTACTGGCTTTTATGAATGGGTAGAACTCCGGATGACAAGAAGACAAGAGGTTCGAGGTGCATTATCTTATCAGTTATTCAGTAATCTGGCTGGTGGATAGCCCAGTGTGGTATTGAGCAAAATGTACTTATCTGCAATTAATAGAGAGGTCTTTTTCAAGTCCTTGCAGTTGGAGAACGCTGATTGTTCCAGCATACTGGCTCAATCTGCAATCTCGGCACTGCTCTTAGCTGGTTGAATTTGTGTACTGAAATATTTCCCTGCCCTGATTCACTATTCCAGGATCTCTGAATCTCAGACATTCCCTGAAGAGCAACGAAAAGCTGAAATGCAAAATTGAACAGGACAATGGCCTGGAGAATACAAAATGAGAATACTTTTTTTTCCTGGTCTCAACATGGCAGCACATATCTTTTTCTCCATTTCTATTTTTCTATTATGTTGGGAAAGGAACAGAAAACACGTTCTTTCAGGGCTGGGCTCTAAACACACTGCAGGCTGAAAAACTGCTTGGTAATTAAGTTGGTACAAAAGCCTGATGGAAGACAAATAGTTTAAAGCTGTGTATTACTGCAGGAAAAGGAAAGCATCAGTAAATGTTTCCTTCTCCATGCGCCATTTTACACATCCTAGCGGTGTGGGAGCCCTCTATCCTCAGTGCCAGTCATTTTCCAATACTAACACAACTTAGTAACAGCAGGTCTCCACCTTCCAGGAAATGCCTTCTCCTCCCAAATCGGTTCTGCAATGTAAAGATTGCATGTATACTAATAGAGGACTCAGTAAGATGTTTTGGGTCAACAAGTAAAGTTTTTTGTTAATACAAGCTCTGTGTTTTGCAGTCCCTTTTCCTGGAGATGGGGTAGATTTTTCTGACTCTGCCTGGGAGGCTGTTCAAATGTTCGGGGATCTTTTCCCCTGTTTTCCTGTGTAGGTGTTATGTCCTCCCTTCCCTTAATGGTGATTACAAGATGATTAGAGATCAAAATGAACTCATTACCCTCACTTCGGTGCTTTGAAAGGTCTCATGCTTCTTGTATAGTGACACCTCTCTTATTTTTGTTGCTGAAAGATCTTTTATTAGTTGTCCTAATTTCCTTCAGAAGATGTGACCTGGTTTGTTTGTTGGGCAGCCCTTGTTCTGTATGGGGGGGGTGCTCCTGCACTGCAGCAACAACAGCTTTATTGGCTTTCAAAAAATAGCAGTCTCAAGCTTTTTCAGAGTCCTGCAGATGGCACTGCCTTACTGGGCTATTTGAATGCCCATTCCATGTCCCTTTGGTGGGCTCTGTGTAATCTTCAGTCCGAAAGGCTCTTCATCCAGCTGGAGTAAATAGTTCAAAAGTTCTAGCTGTGGGATGTTTTTAGTTAACAATGAAAAATAAAATGGAAATTGCTAGGAACCTTTCCCCTTACTCCTCTTCAGGTGGTTTTGTTTTCTGAACTTCTGTTCTTTTTGAGGTTTATCTTCAAAGCGTTTTCAACAACTTCACTGTACAACTATTTTTTCTCCCCCTTACATTTCCCTGTGCCAGTTAAGTACCGAATTGGCTGCAAAGTTAACTGCCTCTTCATAGGAGGGTCCTGTTAGCAGGGACCAGGGGAGGGAGCTTTTTTGTCATCAGTGTTTCCTGGAAGATTCCCTCCTCCTGGGGCAGAAATGCCCTCCTTGTAAAGAAACAGCAGTGTCAAGGACACAGTGGTAGTGACGTCACATTTGTTGTTCTTGTTGCCTCTTTCCTACTGCTGCACTCACTTTGTTTGCACACACTGTTCAGTTCCCGCAGCTTTTCCTGAAAGCTTGCAAGGTGTTGGGGACCTACCTTCCCCATTATGCAAAGATGGAGCACTACTGGCCTCGTTCTTGCAGCTCCCCAGTCACCCCATGACTGCACCCTGCCCAGCACATGGCAACTGATGTCAGATATTTGTCTTCTGGGATGCCTGCACAGCCTGTGGGAACCTGCCGCCTGTAGACAGCAGTGGCTAGTTCTCCAGGGGTGGTCACGCACCCTCTGGGATTCTTATCCCAGGTCTTCCAGCCCATTTTTACATCATCTTGTGTCCTACACAGAGATCTGCTGCAACACAGAGACTGTGAGTTGTTCAAAACCTGCTGACATTACAAATTGCTGACAAGCAAATGGAGGTCTATTTTCTATGATTGCTCTCTCTGGGATTTCATGGCGGGTGAAACAATTTGTTTGCTGTTGCAGTGTTTAACGGAGGCAGCAGCTATCATATGTGAGGGATCTGCCATATTTCCCAGGAGTCAAAATAGCTACGGAGAGGTGTTCTCGGTTGCTCTCTGAACATAAATCCTCAGCTACCTTGCTTCAAGGTCAATCGGGTATTTCATGCCTCATAAGTGGTTCGCTTTGTCGAATGACTGGGAAGTACTGCTGCCCAGACATATCAAATCTCTGATTTCACTGCTTATATTTCTTCTGTATGGAGACACTTGAATTCTGCTTTGCTTCATCGCCAATATGACTAATCACATACACACGCTAGCAGTTCTGGACAAGTTGCTTGCAGGATGACGGCCCTGCAGCCGTTTGTAGGGAGCTCCACTTTGTGATGGCAGGTGGAGAGCTGCTGCCCACGTATGCTGAATTTCTTTGTGTCTAGCTGCTGGGCCTGGAATGGGTGTTTGGGAGTCCTTGGACTCTGTTAGCACTCTTCATTTGGAGTATTTGAAAGGGACGTTTTGTGTCTCTGCTGCCAACAAACTTGACTGAGCTGGCTTTTACAGTGAGAAGTTTAATCTGCAGCATATATGGCAAACTTTCTGGTTTTGATGCTTCAATAATTTTCTTAATATATTTTTAGAGTGGTTTTTGTACATTCATACATGCAAAGTTAGGTTTGAGATTTTTTTGTGCATCCCAGCTCCCAAAGACAAGTGAGCAATGTGCAAACCTCAGGTTGGGAACAAAAGGAAACTAAATCTCTGGGGCTGTGAAGAAAAGCCTGAAAGCCAATGAATGGTTCAAAATCCAGAAGGCAGTCAGGTGTAAATGTAGAAATAATATTTTGGTCTGAATGTAGTTCTCCTGATTGTACAGCAAGACAAGTCTCACATGCTTGTCACTACACATTGCAACAATGTTAAGAACATATGCAGCCTGGGTTCCCGGCTTTGGTGGCCCAGAGTAGACAAGCTTTGGCAAATTAAGCTGTACATCAAATCTTCATGCTGAAATTAATTAGCAAAACCATCATCCATACTACAGTATTGGTAGCATCAAATTATTTTAAAAATTTCTTTTGGACATGTAACCAGTTGTTTTTATTATTAGAGCTGGTCAGGAATTAGGTTGCTCTTAAATAATGATGCTTTATTTCAAAGACTTCATATATCTTTGTCAAATTTAAATGGGCGGTAAGCTGTGTGTCTCTGCCACAGTGGCTGTTTGCAAACTATCGAATCCATGTTCTTTGGTATGGTAATAACAGAATCTTGTGCAGGGAAAAGAACCATCTCCAGAATAATTATTTTTTAATCCTTAAAACAGTTTCCCCTCCTACCCCCCACCCTGCTTAATTTTGAAAATAGCTACACTATTAAAACTGAAATCCCCTTTCTTTCTCCAAACAAAATGGCTGCCTTGTACAACATCTCTCAGAGGAGACTTCAGTCTGAATGGGGGTAGTCTGACAGAGCTAATAACCAAGCCAGGACATCATTATATAGTGGGAAAATTTTAAGTAACAGTAGTAATTGGTGAACATTGCCTACAGTTGTGTGGGGTCAAGAATTGGAATATTTTTTAGTTACTTGAGCCTTTCAAAACAAAGCCTTCTACTACCTTTGTTGTCTTATTTTTGAGAATTTCTTAGCATTAGAATCCACAGACAGAGGGAGAGTAACAGGTAAGAGACATCCAGAAACGTGAGCATGTGGAAATATGTATTTAAGGGTCCTGGTGCCTTTAGTTCTGCCGCTCTCCTGACTCACTTATTCCATCTTTATTTGTATGTGACCCGGGGTCAGGTCTTTTCTATGTTCAGTGTGTACATGTAAAATTGTAGAAATTTGGTGTGGGAACAGTAACCCCAAAGTTCTCAGCTTTCCACTGCCTCCTCATTGTCCTTTTTTTTTTTTTTTTTTCTGGGGCATGCAAAAATACTCAATATTGAGCCGTCTGGTACTACAACAGCTTGTAGCTCTCCTGCCATGCTTGCTTCCTAGCATCGCTACTGCACAGAGGCAGTAGCCAGATTTCGTGAAAGTAAACTGATTTGGCAAAATAGAGCGCACACAGGAATTTCTTAGCAAGTTCTGCAAAAAATGGTTTTGGCAACCAGACAGGCAGCAAAGGCCTCCTTGCAACTTCAAGGAAACTTCAGCCCAAGAAATGGTAGATGCAGGTGTTGGTGTGCAAGGGCCATTTCATGCTGTGCTTATGTGAAATTTCTAATGCAGACCTCTGAAACACTACATAAGATATGCTGTAACTTCGAGGCTTGGGGTGATCCACCCGGACTCTGCAGCAAGTGCAAACAGGCGTAGCTGCAGTCAGGACAACAGGACTCTGCCCATTGCCCAACAAACCAGTCCATGGCAGGCTTTGGGCTGCTCATTTGAGGACAGGGTTGCCCCACAGTGGTCCATGGCATATCTGCAGAAACATGCCTGCCTTGGACAATTTTCATCTTAATGCATTGGGATATTCCTGGTTTGGGAGAGATTTTGGATGTCAGCAAATGGCAAGAAGATGCTGACAATGCTGGCATAGACACAGGTTTTCTCTCCTGGCTCTGAGCTAAACCCAAGCAAAAATACCCTTTGAAAGGTAACTAGGGCAATGCTCTGTTTTTATATCTGCTTAAAATCTTGACTTACAAATGGGTTCCTATTATGTGCCTCCCTAAAAATTAGGCTTTTTTTTTTAAAAAAAGAACCCTTGCCTTTTGAAGTTATTGACTTACCAGCCCTGTCACTAAAGCAGAATTGAATCTAGCACCTCCTGATTGTTATCAGCTGTTCCTGGTTGGCTACAGTGCATGATTGGTATCGATCTTGTGGGAATAAAACTAACAATGCTTTTGTTTTTGGATCCAGAGAGATATTTATCTTTTCATCTGTAACTATCATTTTCTATAAAAGAACATATCCAGGCCTGTAAATTCACACTACAGTTATACATGTTATTATTTGCTACCAATGATTTTCATTGGAAATATTGAGCGAGATGCTGTTTCTTTGTTGTACAACTTTCTACTCTGCTCTTGTCTGGCAATGTTCCTGAGGGCTAATGGATATCAATATGTAGGATTCTGGTAGATGGAGATGGGTGGAATCATTTTACAACCTAGGTCTTTATCATCTATCAGAACTGTATAATGATTTAGATTTTATCGCATATATATTTTATTTGTATATTGTATTTGGGTCAGATGCACAGCTATTTAATGAGCGTATGGATTATCAGGTTTATGGACCTATCAAAAAGGGAGGAGAGACATGAATGTAATAAACAAGTATCAGTACAAGTTCATGCTATGCCATGATGTTTATTCAGATGGGTTTTCTGCATTGAACCTGATCTGAAAAAGGGGAAAGTGGTCAGAATCCTTCTTTTTGCTGATTTTTTTCCCCCTCTGATGCCAGGGCAAGAGGTTCCTGGGAAATGGAAGAGCTGCGGAGGTGGCTGACCAAATCCCTCTGTTTGCTAGGTTTGCTGCTGTTGTAACTGGTGATCCCAAACAACAGGATACTTCAAGAGTATCTTACAGCTGTGGTAGGATGAGACAAATGGAGGCATCCAAGCTGCTTTCCTTACCTGCTTCTTTGCTTCCAGCCTGGGAGAGTTTGCTGGCCTGGATGAGGTTGCTGCTCACTCTTCTAGAAGCAGCATTCACCTCCCTTGAGTGCAGGAGCATGTCTCTGATCACACCATCCATGGGGTTTGTCTGCTCAACTTAAGCGGATACAGACTCAGACACACAAGCAAGCCTGCATCAAATCAGATACAGGTGTTTATCCTGACACATTTCAGCAAAGCTCCTGTGCATGAGTTTGTGATAGGATCGTTTTCAGATTAATGGGACTTGGAAGGTGCCAAAAGATAGATCCTGGCTTGTGTAGTGTGGTGCTTGGAAAGAGTTTGGCTGTTCCTCTAAAGGATATTGCTGAACTGTGGCTTTTAAAGTTCTCCTCAGAGCCAGGAAAGAAATCAGAAGGTAGCGAGCTGAGAATACAGACGGCGTTAATTTTACAACATCATGAATGCCAAGGTTGTTCCCTTTTAGTGTGGAAGTGGAAATCACCAGACATGTGCGGAATTTAACACAGGGAGAGAAGTCTGGTATTTGATACCCTTTTGTAGCATTGGTTTAAGTTGCATTTAAAATCCTTCAAGAGGAGTCCATCTTATGGAGCAAACAACTTTCTGTGAAACGTGTATTGATTTAATGGGGTTAGTTTATTTCACTTTCTTTTCATTGAGATGTGCACTGCTTGATATGGTTATTTATATATTAGTAAATAATATTCTATTTCTAAATTCATTCTTGTCATTTTTAAATTCATGTATACGTAATGATAACTTTTTTCCTTGTGTTATGCCATTTCCAGTGAACAGGAATTTAAACACTCTCTCCCAAGATGCCAGAGCAATTTTGCTTGTTGACCTAAATGCTGTATATAGAGAGGAACTGTAGCCAGTGCTTTTCTGATACTTTTTTTTTTAATCAAAAATGAACTTTTCTAAATCATTTTTTGGAAAAATACTGGACCACAAAATTATCACTGAAGTGTCACTGTCCTAGAAAGATGGACTTTTGACAGCACATTATGAAAAAATACCATGGAGTGAACTTTGTATCGCACAAAACAAAAGCACATTCGAAATGTTGTGCTATTTTGTGGTTCGGATGAACAATTTTAAAATTGACAGTATGTCAGGAATTGGATGGATGTGTCCTCTAAAGTCTCACTACTGAAGGTACAGTAAAGGCAGTGCTCACATTTTTTCAATGCACCTTTATAGGGTGCATAATGTCATAAGATCCTCTTGATGGTAGGCAAATCTGGGGGGGGAACTCTGCCTGAAGGAGGCTGAGATAAGAGTTTCAAAACCAAAATACCTCTGGTAATTCTGCCTTGCTAATTTCTTCAGTTTGTTTGTATGCAAAGGGAAAGCTGGTAAAACAAGACAAAATAATCTGAATAATTGCTGTGAACAGGAAAACATGCAGTGAGGAGATATGAGAGATAGATGGTACATTAGTGTGCAAGTTGTAAATGTTATCAAAAGGTTATCTTCATCTGCTGGTGCAAACAGACAGTGGAAATAGCAGCAGAGCTTCTGAAATGAGCGCCTAGGCAGGAGAAGAAATGAAAAAAAGTATTCTAAATTCCTGACTGTTCTGAGCTTTGCACATGGACTTTGGGAATTCAGACAACTTTCCCCATTTAAGCGGTTTGCCAGATCAGGAGACAAGGACTCTTGTCTTACTGGCTGCTAAGAGATAGTTCCAGAGTAGTGATATTGTGCTCGCTGCTGCAAGTACAGCAGAGGTCATTAGTTGGTGAATGCTGTAAGCATTTAAAGATATAACTTGATGTTAATTTCATTGCCTTTTGGTGGAGGAATGGGTTCTTGGGATACAAGATAATTACATTTCTACGTTTTTCTTCATCATCATGGATGTTGGAAACTACTTTTTAATGAAAACGTAATTTTCTAATCCTGTGAGTGTAGGAGCTGATGTTTCAAAACTTTTTTTTGAGAGCTGGCATTAAATCTGTGGCCATCAGGACCATTGACAATTAGCTGTGATCCCTTTGTGTGTGTTCAGTTCCTATAAAGAGCAACCTTCCGTATAAGAGAGCAGCACATAACTCGTAATACAGTGTGATAAACCAAGGTCTGTCCCTGCACTGAAACATGTTTATCTCAGGCAGTGAAAAAGTGGCTAGTGATAAAGCAGTAAGAAGAAGCCAGAAGAAAAAACAGGCATTAACTGGGGTTTGGCATAATGGCAATTCTTACGTGTTTTTTCTTATTTTTTCTTCCACTAAGGAAAACGTTACTGTCTAAGCTGTGTGGCTATATCTGAGGACTGAGGTCATTATAACACCAGTAGCAGAGCTGTGACTAAATTTTAGGGAATTTTCTGGGAAATACAAGCTTCACAGGGAGCTGTCGGCAGCTTGCCTGGATGTTCTGGTCTCCCAAGACCACTTCTATTTATGGATCGTGGCTGCACATGCCTGTGTTTCTGCATTCCCTAGGCATTGCCTCTCCCGTGTTTTTTTTTTTACTATTGATTTTTATCAGGATTAAGTTTCCCCAAGAAGCAGCACTTTCTGCTGATAGCTTTTGACTGTTTAAGACAGGTAGGCAGCCACATTTTGGGGCAAACATTAAGTGCAATTTCAGCCACCCTGAAGCTGGGTTTGATTTTTCTTTGAATTTATAGAGTAAATATCCTGCTGTGAAGTTTAGAAGTTAGCATATTGACTCAGCCTGAGCAAGTCTCAGGGTGGTTTCTAGCTTGGCTTAAATTCTCCTTTTGCTGTCACTACCAGAGGAATTTATTTTCCTGGGGCAAGGTGTCTTCAGCCTGTCTCTCTGATGTTGTTCCTTCAGTAAATCAGTGGACATTCACTGCAGTTGGTGCACTAGCTTCTAGGGATGTGTCCTATTCACCATTGCCAGGAGTCTTTCTCATGCCCTCCCTCCGTGACTTTATCCATGGCGTTGGGCGGGGTGGTGGCTGTAGGTGGTGCAGAAGACCCTCTCCAGTGCTGTCTTTCAGAAGAGTGTTGTCATCCACATACAGGTTAAAACACTCAGATGAAAGGCAGACTCCCAGCCTTAAATCAGGCAGAAGATTTCCTTGATCTGCTTTATTAAAATTAGTATTTCCTTTCCTTTTCACACAAGCCTGCGGAACAAAACATTTCATTTCAGAGCAAATGGAATGTCAAGTGGAATGATTTGGTGGGGGGATTTTGTTCTGCAGAAGAAAAAAAAAAGTTTGATCCAGGACTGTTTGTTTAATTTTTTTTTTTTATTTTCACTCTGTATTTTTTAGTTCAGCAGCTGAACCAGAAAACCAATTGTTCCTACAGCCCCTGCATAGAGGGGGAATACAGATGCAACTAAACCCATATCATTTTAATCTGAGTTCATGATCTAGAGGTGGCACTGAAAACTCTTTTGAGGTACGCAAATGTCTAAATACTGCTTTAAAGACAGTGATAGAAATCTGACTGTTTGGATAATTGTCATTTTTTCATAGATTAATTGCATATAAAACACAGGCAGAAATTGTACACTTTAAAATAGGAATTATTGCATTTGATCCTGATAATTTAAATTAGTTTCACAGACTCTGTTATCTTACTTGATTGTGATGACACACATGGCTTAACCCACCCAATAAATGGTTGTTAGGCACTGAAATTAGGTGTTTCTGCAAAATATTGTTTTATTTAGGTCTCTGCAACAAATGGAGCACAGAGACCAAGCTGGGATCAGTACCCTGCCTGTTATGTTTGGGGCCAGAAGTGGAACCCTGGCCAGAATCCCAGAATGATATGGGTTGGAAGTGACCTCTGGAGATCATCTAGTCCAAACCCCCTGCCAGAGCAGGGTCACCTAAAGCAGGTTGCACAGGATGGCATCCAGGCACGTTTTGAATGTCCTCAGAGTGGGAGACTCCAGTGCTCTGCCACCCTCAAAGTAAAGAAGTTCCTCCTCATGTTAAGATGGAACTTCCTATGTTCAAGTTTGTGCCTGTTATCTCTTGTTCTGTCACTGGGCAACACTGAAAAAAGACTGGTCCTATCCTTCTGGCACCCTCCCTTTAAGTATTTATAAGTATTGATAAGATCCCCCCTCAGTATTCTCCAGAACAAAAAGACCCAAGTGCCTAAGTCTTTCCTCATAAGAAAGATGCTTCAGTCCTCGAATCATCTTTGTAGCCCTTTGCTGTACCCTCTTCAGCAGTTCTCTGTCCTTGAACTGGGGAGCCCAGAGGTGGACACAATACTCCAGATGCAGCCTCACCAGGGCAGAGTAGAGGGAAAGCATGACCACCCTTGACCTGCTGGCCACACTCTTCTTGATGCACCCCAGGATGCCATTGGCCTTCTTGTCCACCAGGGCCACATTGCTGGCTCATGGTCATACCCTTGTCCACCAGGACTCCCAGGTCCCTTTCCACACAGCTGCTCTCACCTGTACTGATGCATGGGGTTACTCCGCCCCAGGTGCAGGCCCCTACATTTTCCCTTGTTGAATTTCATTAGGTTCCTCTCCACCCAACTCTCCAGCCTGTCCAGGTCACGCTGTATAGTGGCACAGTCTTCTGGCATGTCAGCCACCCCTCCCAGTTTTGTGTCACCAGCAAATTTGCTGATGGTACACTCTATCCTGTCATCCAGATCATCGATGAATATATTGAACAGGACTGGACCCAGTACTGACCCCTGAGGAACACCACTCATTACTGACTTCCAACTAGACTCTGCACCACTAACCACAACCCTCTGGGCTCTACCTGTCAGCCACTGTTCAATCCACCCCACTGTCCATTCATCTAACCCACAGTTCCCAAGCTTGCCTACGAGGATGGTGGGGGAGACTGTGTCAAAAACCTTGCTGAAGTCAAGGTAGACAACATCCACTGCCCTCCCCTCATCTACCCATACAGTCATACCATTGTAGAAGGCTATCAGATTAGTCAGGCATGACTTTCCCTTGGTGAATCCATGTTGACTACTTCTGATAACCTTCTTTTCCTCCAGATGCTTGGAGATGACACCCAGAAGAACGAGCTGTTCCATGACCTTTCCAGGGAGGGAGGTGAGGCTGACTGGTCTGTAGTTTCCCAGGTCTTCCTTCTTGCCCTTTTTGAAGACTGGAGTGACATTGGCTTTTCTCCAGTCCTCAGGCACCTCACCTGTTCTCCAGGACCTTTCAGAGATGATGGAGAGTGGTCCAGCAATGACTTCTGCCAGCTCCCTCAGCACTCGCAGGTGCATCCCATCAGGACCCATGGACTTGTGGGTATCCAGTTTACTTAATTGTTCTCTAACTTGTTCCTCTTCAACCAAGGGAAAAGTCTTCCTTCCTCTAGACTTTCTCTGTTACCCTCAAAGTCTGGGACTCCCAAGGGCTGGCCTGAGAAGTCAAGACTGAAGCAAAGAAGGCATTCAGCAACTCCACCTTCTCTGCATCATTTGTCACCACGGCATCTGTCTCGTTCAACAGCAGGCCCACATTTTCCCTAGTTTTCCTTTTGCCTCCTATATACTTAAAGAAGACCTTCCTGTTGACCTTGACATCCCTTGCCAGATTTCATTCCAAGGCTGCCTTGGATTTCCTCCTTTCATCCCTGCATACCCTGACAGCATTCTTGTACTCTTCCCAAGTAGTCAGCCCCTTCTTCCACATACTGTAAACTCCCTTCCTTTACTTGAGCTTTTTCAGAAGCTCCATGCTCCGCCATGCAGGTCTCCTGCTTCCCTTGCCTGATTTCTTGCTCTTAGGGATGCACCGATCCTGAGCTTGGGGGAAGTGATACTTGATTATCAACCAGCTCCCTTGAGCCCCTCTACCCTCTAGAGCCCTAACCTATGGGATTTCTCCAAGCAGTTTCTTGAAGAGATCTAAGTTAGCCCTCCTGAAGTCCAAGGCTGCAATCCTACTAATCGTTTTATGCATACTGCACTTAATCCTGAACTCTTCTCATGATCAGGCCAGGTAAAGGATGAGAATGCTGAGGCAGCTGCAGGTGGGATTATGGGGAGAAAGGCTGTGCTAAAGACGTGTGTTGTGGGTAAGGGTAAAACTAAGGCTGGGAGCAGCATGGAGTCATGGATTAGGGATAGAGTTGGAAATGTCTGGAGTTCCCCAGGTACTATTGGGAGGGGGCTGGTAGGAGTGAGTTTCCCAGAGAGGATCAGAGTTGACCTTGTATAGATTTTGCTGTTAGTTTCATAATTGCTCTGTAATTATGACAAAGAAGCCATGATACTCATTTGTAAAAGCCTGGTAATCTGAAGAGCTAAGTGATACAGCCTTGCAGCAACCCTGGAGCACTGGGAGTCAAGACTTATTGATCTAGGCATTCCAGAGGCACAGGTTCCCTTTTAATCAATGACAAGTTGATTTCAGAGCATCCATGGCTTCACTGCAAGTGCACAGATGTTTGTTTGGCCCTCTTTTACAGCCACTTTGTGACTGGTTTAGAAGCTCTTCTCTTTAGGCTGTTAGTTAGCGTAATCTGTAAAGAGAGGATCTGCCAGAAGGGAATTTGGGGCTGTGATTCATTTTCAGAAAGAAGCTAATTTCTGTCAACTGACAATGGAAGTAGCCTAAGGGAAAGCATCATCAGGCTGAGTGAACACTCCCCAGAACAACCTTCTCCTGCTCTTTGTTGTATTACTTTTCCATGAACTTTAATGAACAGTTTTACCACTGAAGGACAGAGCAGTCTCACCGGGTTTCGGGTCAATGTACTCAGTTTTTATATTTTTGTTGAATGTTTTGCTGCTGGGGAGCACTTCAGATCTAACTCAAACTGGAATGCTGTCTAATCATATTGACCCTCCCTTCACATAGGCATTGGTGACCTCTGCTGATCCCAGCAACTGATTTGGACTTTCTGGAGCTGCCTTTAAATGTTGGCCGCAAAGCTGCACAGAGGCTGAGATCTATCCATAGCCTAGTCCCTTCTCATGTTCATTAAACACCTTTATCCAAGTGGCCAGTTCGCAGCCAACTTCAGAAAGTGTCACTGTTAAAAGTGCATCTGGCATGCATGTAGGTGCCTACTGTGTGCCTGTGGCTGCTGGCAGTGGTATGGGCACTGGGTGTCTCTCAGAGGGTTGTTGTGAGTTCAGTGAACTTCTGCTTCTTCTTGTCGGGGAATGAAAACTTGAGCAAATAACTGAGCATAAAGAAGCTCAATTTTTGTTTTTCTTAGCATTTTCCAGCTCAAGTTGAGCTATATCAGAGGAAAGCATGTCACTCTGCTGGTTTCATAGGCAGGTGGGGTTTAATCAATGGCTTGTAGTGGAAGCAATGCCGACTTAAATTTTTCATCTGAGTCTAGAAATGCTTCCTTAATTAAATATTCTAAGGCAACTGTTGAAATCTTTAAAGGTAATTCCTGTTTGTAAGACATATTTAATGTAGCATAATATTCCCAAGTATAGCAAAATTCACTGTAGGCAGGTCTTTCTTAACTTACAAAAGGGTCTCATTCTTTTTAAAAACCTTCCATTACTGTCTGAGTACACTGAGGGAAAAAAGTATCACTCCTGAAAATTTGCAGTGTATTTTAGAAGAATACTATGTCGTTTATAATGCTGTGAAAGCCCTATTATTGACTTATGGGTAGTCTCCATTAAAATATTAAATTATAAAGCCTGTCTAAAAAATCACTAGGAGAGATGCATTAACTCTGAGTATTTAGATGGGTCATTGTAACTGTAGTTACGGTGTTGGGTCACTGTAATCCTGATATGATCACATTGTTCTTCATGACAGCAGTCCAGCTACCACACGAATCAACAGTAAAATTTCAGCATTTCCAAAACTCTGAGCCCCTGGGAATTTTACCAGGCTCAGTGAGTTCAAAAGTTGGCATCTGTTGTTCCTAATTATTCCATAATAATTAGTGATGCAAATCCCACTTGGGGAGGATCTTCCCTGCGCTTTTAGAAACTAACAACAGAAGACGGAGCCCTCGGAGCTGAGGTTCAGTGCTCAGTGAGGTGATTATGCAGTTGCAGTTATGTTAGTAAGGATTAGAAAGAGTGAGCCAGCTGCTGCTGCCATTCCTGATAACACAAAAAATGATATTTTCTACTGGGTGTGATTTTTCAAGACAAAATGCAAAGTATTATCTGATGCATCAGTGATTTACAGCTGAGCAAGTCTATATAGACTAAATAAATTATCATATTTGTTTTTAAATACTCAGCTCCCCCCAAAAAAAATGTTTAATGTTTTACCATTAAAACAGCTAACTAATTAGAATGATTTCAGATGGAATTTGTTTCCAGTTGGTTTACAAAATTCCTCCAATAATTCTGTTCTTGATGATCTTATCTCATATGATGTCTGTCAAACTTGGCCGTGAGAGAGGATTTGGGCCCTCTGATTTCAGTCTTTTCTGTAAATGTTTATCTTCTTCTAAGATAGAAAATTATATCTTTTGATACAGTTACAGTAATTACAGTATATCTCAAGAGAGATTGTGAATCATTCAGAAAAGGATGTGTACTGTCTAGCAACAGTTATCCTTAGCACAGAGTCAGAATAGCATGGGTAACACTGGGAGACCATGCGTTTTGGATCATGCAATAAAAAAATGTTGTGCTTCTGTTGTTCCTGTTCCCAAGAAGAGATGGCCCTGATTTTGTGCTACAACTTCCAGATGGGTTTCCACACTATCCTGTCTCCACTGTCATGGCCAAGTATTTCTTTTCTTCAGAAATGGCTGTTGGGCTTTCCAATAAAGAGTCATTGCAACTGCTGTTTGGTCATGCCAGGCCACCCTTGAAGACCCTTTTTCTGTCTCTCTTTTTAAAATTGTCTCTCAGTAATATCCCCAGAAGCGATCAGCTGTCTAGATTGCATCAGGGAATTTCATATTTATGAAATAACTTAAACATGTTTCTTACGCTCTTAGATGATTTAGTTTCAGTGTACAATTTATCTTCACGGAGTTTGACTCTTGATATCTCATGAAAAAAACAAGAGGTCACAGAATGACAGGATGACAGGAGTGTTTGCTGGGGGAGCTCTGTGGAGGTCTCTAGTCCAGCCTCCTGATTGGAGCAGAACAGTCACCACCACCAGACCAAGCCAGCCCTGGCTTTCTCCAGCCAGCTCTTGGAAATCTCCAAGGATGCACTTTCCACCACCTCTCCAGGTACCTATTTCAGGGCTGCGCTGTTCTGTTGGTGAAACAACTTTTTCTAGTGTCTGGTCTTTACCTCCTAAGTTACATCCTGTGGCCGCCATCCTGTCTTCCACTGTCTGCCACTACAATGATGAGTATGGCTCTGCTATCATCATAACTCCTTTCAAGTAGCTCTAGGCTCCTCTTTGTCAGGTTAAACAAGCTCAATTCCCTCAAGCTCTCTTTGTAGGTCTTGTACCCTGACCCCTTACCCCTGGTTGCCCTCCCCTGGATTCTCTACAGTTTCTGGGGATCCAAAACTGGGCACAGCATCTCAGTTGCAGCCTTGCCAGCAGAGGCACCATGTAGAAGACGACTATTATTTCCCTCAGCCTCCTAGCCAGGATCTTCTTGGGCACCCCGGTAGGCAGTTTGCCTTGCTTATGATGGGAGCCCATGACTGGCTTATGTACAACTTTGTGTCTTTCACAACCCCAGCTGTTTTTCAGCAGGGCAACTACCTAGCCAGTAGTGATGATGCATGGTGTTATCTTACCCCAGCTGCCCAAGATTGTACTTCTCCGTGTTGGACTTTGTGTGTAATGAGAAACAGATCTCATCAGTTTTGCATGAATTTCTAGTGTGATGAGAATGAACCTGACTTCTTTGTACAACACCATGTGATACCATATATATGTAACCTAGTTGAGGATGGGGAGCCATAGCCACCCACATGCATGCAGAAACATACACTATTTATGGTCAGTAAAATAGCAGGGCAAACATTTTCAACACTTGTTTTAAAATTGTGGTTCATCATCTACACTCCAGAAGATGTCACCTATTTGCCTCAAATGTTCTGGCTATTGCCCTTTGCGTCTTTGAAGCACATCTTAGTGCTGCCTTGTGTTTTATGAGCCACAGCACATGAAGTATCTACAGTCAAAAAAACTATACAAGAAGCTAATGCATGTTACTGGATGCACACCTGAAACGGGAACCATGGCTGTTAATTTT